>JAHKKF010534553.1:0-11877 GCA_019740295.1 Labeo calbasu
AAAGCACGAATAGAAAACTGGAAGAATTTTTTTTCAGTGCAGATACAGTAAAAGCTACAAGAGCTTTGGAGATTTTGTAGCTTTTACTGTATCTGCATATGTATTTTTAGCTAAAAAATGTAAAATATTTAAAAATAGTTTATATCAGTAAGATACTTGTATCAATGCAGTTTTATCATTTTATCGATTAAGCGATTTAAATTTTTAGACCCCTTAAAGGGTTCATCGTGGCAGTGTGTGTACACAACATAATATCTCATTTTTCAAATCAGCCCATTCTTGTCGGTGTGACATTACACCGGCGAAGGCCGCTCCCACGGTAGTTGATTGACATGACCGTCTTACCTTAGACCCGCCCTAAATCCGCTGCGTGAGCTGAGAACAGTCCAACCGCCATTGTTTCGACTCCGGTGCAGCGGAAGACTGTAATGTCTCTGACTAAGCAATTGAGGTGTTTTGTTGTTAGATGTAGTAATGAACATAGCAGTCATCATTTACTCCTGACATCTGAGCCTGACATTAACGCTACTTTCGTTTTTGAAGGAAATGTGCCGGGCGATCTACATAATTGCGTGTATATTCGCACAAATCATTCGTGCTTAACCTACAGCAGAAGTGAGTATAATAGTGTGCTAGTTAGCAAGTTTCGCGGCTAAATGCGGCTAAAGTAAACATTATGGATAGAAAAGAGGGGCGGGGTGAGCAGAGCTCATTAGCATTTAAAGGAACATGCAACACAACAGCTTGCTCTAAAAAGAGCTGATTTTGACAAGGTAAAAAGTGTGTTTTTTACACTACCACTGAGAAATTTTAACCAAAGAATGTTATAGACTTCTCATTAAGTCTCATTAAGAATCATATCAACTTGTGGAAAATGGGCATCCGATGACCCCTTTAACCCTTTAACTATCACCTCAAGTTTACTTCACCATATTACAAATAAATCCTAATTTAAGCATAACAAACTATACATTGTTGGAAAGGTCTAAGACTTCTAAATAGATATTTTATCATATTTTTGTGTTATAAATTATGTAGGAAAGGTGATAGATTAATTTATGTCAAGAGTGCTACTTAAAAAATCTACATCATAACATGAGTTCTGACCTTTGTCACAAAAGACTTTCTTTATTGCCTTTTTCCCTATCAGGCTTTAGAAATCATAATTATATATTAGTTTAAAACTTAAAATCTCAAAATGTCCTAAGCGCTCACAAATATTGTGAATTTGGTGTTCCTAGTTTAAAAAAGACCAGCCTTTAAAAATTGCTTCTATTTTTTATGCTATTTTATCACCAAAATTTTGGATTCAAGTTTTTTTTTTTTTTCAGTTAGCACAGGTTTTATATTTCTTTTTGGAACTGGAATTATCATGAGATCACGTTGAGCTTTCAAACAGTCCAAATAAACCTACAAATTGTCCTAAGCTCTTGTGAAAATCTGAAGTGAATTTGGTGTTAACTACTACTGTAGTTAAAAAATGACCAACCTTTTAAAAAATGCGTCTCTTTTTGTGCTAAGTTATCACCAAATCAACCAAGTTTCTTTTCTTTCAGTAAGCACAGGTTTTGTATTTCTTTTCAAAACTGGTCATGGGACCAATGATTTTAAGCTCATTCACATCAGTTTTTGAATTAAAAATAGGTTATGTAAAATTAATCTAATAAGCTAATTTGTGACAGAGAGTATGTGAACATCTTTGTATGAAAGGTAGGTTTTCTGGCTTTCATGAAGCGTGTGATTCACGAAGCACAAAAGAAGAACACTCAAAGATTTTTTTTTCAATGCAGTTACCATAAAAGCTACAAAATCTCCTAAGGCCTTGTGTTTTGCTGAAAATCCTTTACCGAATTTAGTGTTCCTAGTTAAAAATGACCAGCCTTTTAAAAATAGCTTCTCGTTTTGTGCTATATTATCTGCAGATCTTGGATTCAAGTTTTTTTCTTTCAATTAGCACAGGTTTTGTATTTCTTTTTGGAATTGGTCATGGGACCCATTGATTTTGAGCTCATACACATCAGGTTTTGAGTAAAAATAAAAAATGTTATGTACAATGAATCAAATAAGCTAATTTGTGACAGATAGTATGTTAACATCTTTGTATAAGGCCAGCTTTTCTTGCTCTTGTGAAGCATGTGATGCACAAAGCACGAATAGAAAACTGGAAGAATTTTTTTTCAGTGCAGATACAGTAAAAGCTACAAGAGCTTTGGAGATTTTGTAGCTTTTACTGTATCTGCATTGAAAAAAAAATCTTCCAGTTTTCTTTTCGTGCTTTGTGCATGAAAATCCAAAGTGAAGTTGGTGTTCCTAGTTAAAAAAAATGACCAGCCTTTAAAAAAATACTTATCTTTTTGTGCTATATTATCAGCAAATCTTGGATTCAAGTTTCTTTTCTTTCATTTAGCACAGGTTTTGTATTTCTTTTTGGAAGTGGTTATGGGACTCATTGATTTTGAGCTTATTCACATCAGTTTTGGAGTAAAAAAGGCATTATTTGTGTATAATTTTGGCAATGTTCACTCAAAAACTGAGGTGCTTAAGCTCAGTGAGGCCTACGATCAATCAAGGCCAAAAAGAAATACAAAACCTTTGCTAATTAAAAGGAGAAGTTGATGAAAATATTGAATCACAGCTTGTCTTTTTGGCAAGGAACACCACAAGTTTAACAAGGTGGGTAAAAATGCTAAAAAGGTACAAAAATTACACCACTTTTTGGGGGAAGTTGTTATACCCTGTGTAAGAAAAGTCAGTACATTTCAGTCCAATGCGATAACATGAACTAGGGAAAAAGAAAATCCTCTCTGGGTCCGAAATGACCGAAGCACAATGCGAGGGCTAAAAGTTTCACGAAACTAAGGAGCACACCATATTTCAAATCTTCTCAAGTCGTACCTTGTTCATTTTTCATGGTTTTCAGTCAGTAAGTTTAACTTGGGATGAATCATTTAATCTAGTTTTGTGAACGTGAACTGAGTTCACATTTGTTTATGAAATTGGACTATGCTCATTCTCATAAACATAGAAAGGTAATGTAGGCTACATTTAAATATTTTCAGGAAATAAAGTCTTTAAGCTATCATATGACTTGGACAATGGTATACAAGTCAAATGAAACACTTTTATGATGTCTTTTTAAGCTTGAAAGCTCTAGTCATTAATCATTTTAAATGCATTGAAAAGAGCAACCAGTATATTCATCCGAAATTTTCCTTTTGTTGTCCACAGCATGAATAAAGAAGTCAGGTTTGACGCAACATGAGGGTGAGTAATTGATGACCAGATGTATTTTTGGGTGAACTGTCCCTTGAGCACTATAAGGGGTCTCAGAACCACAAGGTAAACTATGACTGTGTGTATGAGTCTGTGTGCTTGTTCTTATCCTCACATCACACTATAACCACCAGGAAAATGACACATGCTGAACTCTGCAGTTGCGAAGAGGGCTTTTTTCCCCTCACTGTGCATTTCAGCACCACGGACAGCGGCGCACAACAGAGCACGCTCAGTACTGACCATGATTACAGTCCTCACAGAGCCTCATTTTGTCCTCAAGTGCTTTCTGATTGCCTTCAACTGCTGTCTGTCCATCTATCTGACTGCTCTCTCTCTCTCTGTCCACTGCGAAGCAGAAAAAGAAGGAAAGATTATTTTCTCTCTCAACAAGTTTATGCATAAAACTTTGATTGACTGGAGGTGTATAAAGTGGCCAGCAGCAGGGCGGTTCTAGGATCAGGGGGTATTTGGGGCTTAGCCCAGACATCTGTGGGTGTGTTTGGGGTCGTCCTTTGAATTCTTGGAATATGATGCACTTCTTTTTGATTTTTTTATGAAATAAATCTTTCAGTATTACTGGAGCGAAAACTAAAAAAGATTCGTCTAATCTTCTCAGCCGCAAACCCACTTGAAGGTCAAAAGTCTACAGTGGAGTTCAAAAATCTGAGGCCACATTGAAAATCTGGGTTGTGTCATATTTTTTTAAAATCTAGAAATAAACAGAATCTTAAGGTTTAGAAAAATGTAACACTAAGAAGCACTGGACAAATTTATTGAGTAACATTTAAAGGAATATTTCACCCCAAAATGAAAATGTGCTGACAATTTACTCACCCTCAGGAGAGTGTGTATTTTTCCTACAGGTTATCTTAATTTTTTTTCTCCTTCTTTTAATTTTTTTTAAATTTTTACTTTTTTATATTTAAAGAAGAAACTATATATAAAAATGTGGCGTGCAGTTGCTTTAAACAATGGTATAAAGCTATTCAAAACATCATTCAATGTAAATTGTGATCATCGTATTTAATAATCGCAATTACAATTTCAAGGGAATAGTGGACAATTATGATCTTTTGTCATAATCATGATTATAATGAATGTAAACATTTATATATAATAAATATACATAGTACAAATACATATATTATATAAATATATTTTATATAAAATTTGGTTGTGAATAATTGCGATTAATCATTGCCCAGCGCTAATTACATCACTTGCTTAACACTGGATCCTCTGCGGTGAATGGGTGCCGTCAGAATGAGAGTCCAAACAGCTGATTAAAACAAAAAAAAAAAACCACAAGTAATCCACATGACTCGAGTTCATCAGGTAACGTCTTGTGATTATTTGTGGATTGATGACGTTTTATCAGCTGGAACTCTCATTCTGACGGCACCCATTCAGAAAGCTCTCGGATTTCATCAAAAACATCTTAATTTTTCTTCTGAAGATAAACGAAGGTCTTAACGGTTTGGAATGACATGAGGGTGAGTAATTAATTTTTGGGTGAACTATTCCTTCAAGATTCTACATTATTTACTAATTATGCAAGCTAATTTGATTGAGAAAATTCTTTTGGCCTTTTTTTGTGGTCAGTACACATTGGACACAGTTTTATATCATTGTTGGATTGTTAGATGTTTGCAATTCTATTTTAAAGTTAGTCAGCAATTACAGAGAGTACTTTTTTGAGAAAAAAACATCATCAGTTGTTGCCTTTGCCAAACTTTCCAAGGCTCATGGCGCCATGCCTTATTAAAGCAGTTTTGCAAGAACTGCAAATAGCCAGGCTTGTGTTTTATAGTTTGCCAACAAATTTCTTGAACACAATTGCAGGTAGTGAAGATACTGTATTCCAGAGTTAAACCTGTGAAATATTTAGTGCTTAAAACATATGCACAGTTGACCAAAAAGTCAACAAACATTCAAATTTTTGTTGTCGTTGTTGTTTGTGCAAAACAGACTGCTGCCCCTTTATTTGAATGTGCTGCCAGCTTTCGTTATTTGAAGCGACGTGCCAGATTTTATGCCAATAGTCAGGAGTCTGTTTTGCGAGATTAGGTCTGACGTATGTAGCAGTATTGAAGCTCTGAATGATTTTATTAGTGGCCAAAAACGGCATGAAAAGTTACTGGGAAAGACAAGGTAATATAAAAGGTCCATCCCTAGTGCCGCCCATCCTCTGGTGTCTCTCTGTGGATGCTGAGTAACTGAATGCAGCTCCATGATTCAATATGGAAAATTATTCCGTTCCATTGTTTTGATGTGTATTCATGTTATGCTGCCAATATTTTTTGCATGCTATGCATCGTATCAAATATTCATATCCATGTTTGAATGTGTGTGGATGTGCATTGTATATGTTTCATTTGTGTGCTAACTTTGCATTTTCAGGGCTTGTGTGACCTGAGGTCCTGTGCGTGTAACATTGGGGTAGCTACTTGTGATAGGGATAGTTTACCCAAAAATGAAAATTCTGTCATTAATTACTCACCCTTATGTCATTCCAAACCTGTGAGACATTCGTTCATCTTCAGAACACAAATTAAGATATTTTTGATGAATCCGAGAGCTTTCTGTCCCTGCATAGACAGCAACGCAGCTGAAACTTTCAAGGCCCAGAAAAATAGTAAGAACATGGAGGGCCGGGTTACATAATTCCAACAATAATCTGTCAGCTAACCTTCATTTATCCTTCACACATCCTCATTTTAGATGCATTTTCGTTCTCTCCTTTTATTTTCCTTTCATTTTCCCTGGCGTTTCGCACACCTGTTCAGCAACTAAATATTCACCCTTGTCTCCTCAAGGCCAGCTTTAACGCGAGCCTCACTGTGAGGCAGAATCCTGTTTGTGGGCGGTCGGACCCGCGGAGATGGAATTCTCTATTGGAGATTGGTTTTGGAATTTGAATGGAAGTGTGGGACTCGCGGCTTGAATTGGCGAGATTGAAGCGAGATGGGTTTTAGAGGATGAGGTGGAGATGAGGTTGACCTTGACCTTTTTATCCCTCCCATCTCGACGGCACTTCCTTTTGTCCCGCCACCGCAAATGTACTTTTAACATTGAGCCGGAGAGTTAGTCTTTTTAAATCTATATCTCTTTTCATCCTTCGTCTCGCTCTGCTCTCTCTCGCTTTCTCATTCTGTCTCTTTCTCACACCGTATGAGTGTGAGCGAGCATGTGTGTGTGTGTTGACGTATAAAGGGCCCTCTGTGCCCCTGGACTGACGTTGTCCGTGAAGAAGTCGACCATTCAGAGTGAGTCAGATTTCCTGAGTCGGAGCCAGGACCATGTCGCCCTGAGACACTATTGTACATGAGAGAGCGTGTGGGGGTGTGCATGTAGTGTGATGCAATAGAGTGCACGTGTTTCTATTCGTCTGGTTTTTTTTTTTTTTTACAAACCCTTCAACAAAAGCAAAGGTCCTGACTAAACAGGCAACAGCAGTTTATTGCACAACATCAAAATACCTTGTTTCACATCTTTCCTTGAAATCTCAGAAGAAATTGTTAAATGAAGTCGTTATTTTTGTTTTCTATTTGCACAGAAAGTATTCACGTAGCTTCACAAATTAATGTTGAACCACTAATGCTACATGGACTATTTTAACAATGTCCTTACTACCTTTCTGGGCCTTGAACGTGGTAATTGCTTTGCAGTCTATGCAGAGCCAAAAAGCTCTCGGATTTCATCAAAAATATCTTAATTTGTGCTCCAAAGATGAACGAAGGTCTTACAGGTTTGAAATGACATGAGGGTGAGTAATTTATGACAGAATTTTAATTTTTGGGTGTACTATCACTTTAAGATCAAACATATGATAATAGGCCCAAACATATATGCGCAATAATTAAATGTTTGGGGCTCAGTAAAATTTTGCATTTATTTAAACAAACATGCAGTAAAAACAGTCATTTTATGAAATAATATTGCAAATTAAAATAACTGTTTTCTACTTTTATTTCACATTTTTTTTTATATTTATATATATTTTTTACTATGTCTAAAAAATTAATTTGTTCCTGTGATGGCAAGGCTTTTAAAGCTTTTTAAAGCCATTATTCCAGTCTTTAATATCACAGTCTTTCAGAAATCATTTGATAAATTAATAAACAGAAAGCTAACAGCGTTTTATTAGAAATATAATTTTTTGTAAGCGTTAAAGGCTTTGCTGTCACTTTCGATCAATTTATTTATTATTATAGAATATTCACAAAAAAAAAAAAAAAATATATATATATATATATATATATGTACATATATATACATACATATATAGCTGCAATTACCAGGGTTCATATAAGGACGTTTTCATTACATATTATTTAGCAAGGCTGTACCCACCTAAATCAATGATTAAAAAAGCATTTTTGGCAAATCCAGGTCATTTACCATAGAAATACAATGTTTTAAAGTCCTTTTTAACTGTTACAGTGTCAGCTGTGGTCTGATCACCAGGTTTCATGAAGATTTGAGTTTTCCTTTAGGCTTTATAGGATTTTGGGTAAATTTGAACATGCTCCTTTTCTAAACGACCCCATTAGAGTCTCCCAAAGGGTAAATGTCAAAATTTTTTGCTAATTATGCTAGAGAGTCCAGAGAATTGTGCTCTAGTGTTTTTTTCCAGATGAGCGAAAAACCTTGGACCTAGGGCTAGTTCGCAAAAGTAGGTTTCTGACATGTTCTCAATCATTCAACAAACGATTTGATTGACAGCAGTGGTTCTAGAGACAAAGTTGTCTGGAATAAAGAGTTTCAATTGTATACTGTAATACGAATATTGTGCAATCGTTTACAGCCTTGAAAAATGCAGTATTGCCCCAGTGACCGATTTCTTTCAAATTTCTCTCAGACCTTTGGGGACGTGAGTCAAACAAGCTCACAAAGTTTCATCCTGATTGGCCTCCGGTAACCTTGTCTAACAGTTGCTTAAAATTCGTCAGTCAATGGTAGCCATGTTTTTTGAGATACACAAATGTCCTTGTAGATGCTTGTGGCACTTCCGACCAAGACCGTGCACACCAATTTTCATGGTGATAGGACAAGTGGTTGCGCAGTTATAGCCATGTTTTAATGTTGTATAGCGTCACCAAGTGGCCAAGCTCCACTTTTTTTCCTGTGACCTCAGATTGAGTTCTTACATAAGTGTTCTGAGTTTGGCGGAGATATCTCATTCCGTTCAGGAGTTATAGGCACTTTACTAAAAGTAGCCCTGCCCCTTTCGAACGTTTTGGCGTCCCTTTGCGACAGTGAGTCGAAAGTTAAACTTTTTTTGATAATTATTGATATTCGCTCTCCAGAGAATCCAATCGGGTGAGAAACCTAGGACTAGTTCGCCAAAGTAGGTTTTTTAAAAAATGCGAAATACCCCAAAAAATTCACCGTAAGACACTTGAGCCTGCGGCTGACGGAGTTATGAGCGATTTCGTAGTTTTGGTCACTGTAGCGCCCCCATCAGGCCGATTGGGGTGAGCCTTGGTCACGTTGTAGGCGGTGTGAGTACTACCATCCCTCCAAGTTTCAAGTCTCTGCCACTTACCGTTTGGTCTACACAATCAGTTCTATATGGAGATTGCTAATCCATGACCATTCTAAGAATTACAATAGGGTTTCACAATTTAATGTGCAAATATTACAATTGAGAGTTTTGAATGCAGTCACTGGGAGATGCTACATTTGAAGTATAAAATGAGCATTTAAAATCTAATTGAGAGTCATGATATTATAATATTTGCATATGAAATTGAGATCTGTCTTTTATTCCTTACATTTGTTTACACAGCACACGCAAGGTTAAAATTATTTACAAAACAACGTCCTAGCAATTCAAGGTGAATTCATTGCAGAAAATTGTGAGAGAGGAAAAAGAGAATAAGAATGTATGAGGGATTTTAATACAGCACTGCCTTGCGTACACTGTAATTTCACCTGAGGTGAAGTGGAACGCAAGTATTTGTTTTCACAAGACAGCAAAGAAAGCCACTACAAACCAGTACAAACATTCTGAAGATTCCACGTTGTAAAAAGAAAGGAAAAAAACACACGGTTGATCGCCCAGAGAGCTCTTTTTGCTTTCTGCATGCATAAGGGGCCTACTCATCAAATTCTGGCGGAAGTGTTCAGTGAGACGGAGCCCAATTCTGCCAAGGTACATCAGTATACTAGACCTGTCAGGAGGCTGCATGCAGCAGACTTCTTGCATGACCTGCAGCTCACTCTATTGTCACATCCTGTATTGCCCTTCGGGTGAAGAACTCTGATTGGCTGAGGCGGGTATAGCCAGGCTGTCACATGCTCCTGTGTGGGGAGTGTGAATGGGCCTCGGGCTAGAAGTGGGGGTGCATGCAAACAGGTAGAACGCCGACAATTCTGACCTGGGGGGAGGTCGCGTATACACGCGCATTCACACACACATACATATGCATAACAGTGTGGAAACAGACATGCAAGACCAGCAAGATAGCGAAACAACTGTATCGACTGTTTTTAAAGGCATATAGTTTACCCCAAAATAAAATTCTGTCATCATTTACTCACTCTCATGCCATTTCAAATCTGTATAGGGATAGTGTGAGAGAGAGTGCTAGACACACAAGGTTTGATATCAGTTATCAATTATCAAGTGGTGTTTGGCTTCAGTGGTTACAAAATGATGTTCCTGTAGCACAAACAGTTGCAGAAGCTGAAATTTCAGAAGCAGTTTACTCCAGTCTTGTAACATGATCACATGATCCTTCAGAAATCATTTTAATATGATGATTTGGTGCTCAGTTTTTTATTATCGTCAGTGTTGAAAACACCTGCTCAATATTTTTGTAGATACTGTGATACACTTTTTTTCAGCATTCTTTGATGAATAGAAAGCAAGAAAACAGCATTCACTTGAACTCTTTTTGTGATGGTTTTAACTTTTTTGTCTCTTTTTCTTGCAGTTGTGAGGAATAAAGTCAGAACTGCAATATAAAATCTTAGAATTGCAAGATGTAAACTCAGAATTCTGAGAAGAAAAGTCAGAATTGTGAGATTACAAAGTTGCAATTACCTTTTTTTTAATTCTGCGGCAGGAAAAAACAATTGTAAGAAATGGGTGAAAAAAAGTCAATTTTATCTCATAATTCTGAAACAAAGTCAGAATTGTGAGATGTAAACTTCAGAATTCTTGCAGTTTTGAGTTTATATTTCGAAATTCTGAAAGAAGTCTGAGTTGAGATGCAATCTTAAAATTCAGAAAAAAAGTCAGAATTCTGACTTAATATTTAGCAGTTGTAAGTTTATTTTATAATTTTTTTTTAAAAGTCTGAATTGTGAGATATAAACTCAGAATTAAAAAAAAGTCAGAATTCTGAATTTGAGATGTTATATCTTGTGATTCTAAAAAAAAAGTCTAAATTGTGAGATGTAAATTCAGAAATCTGAGAAAAAGTCAGAATTCTGAGTTTATATCTGACAGTTCTGAGTTTATATTTCCTAATTCTGAAAAAAGTCAATAACCTCAGAATTCCAAAAATGTCAGAATTCTAAATTCATATCTCGCAGTTGTGAGTTTTATAAAAGAAAGTCTGAATTGCGAGATAAAAATTCAGAATTTCGAGAAAAAGTCAGAATTCTGATTTCATATCTCGAAGTTATGAGTTTATATCTCATAATTCTGAAAAAAAGTCAGAATTGTGAGATGTAAACTTAGAATTCCTAAAAAAAGACAGAATTCTGATTTCATATCTCGAAGTTATGAGTTCATATCTTGTGATTAAAAAAAAGTCTACATTGTTAGATAAAAATTCAGAATTTCGAGGAAAAAAAATCAGAATTCTAACTTCATATTTTGCAGTTGTAAGTTTATATTTCATAATTCTGAAAAAAAAGTCTGAATTGTGAGATGTAAACTCAGAATTCCAAAAAAAAGTCAGAATTCTGATTTCATATCTTGAAGTTATGAGTTTATATCTCATAATTCTGAAAAAAAAATCAGAATTGTGAGATGTAAACTCAGAATTCCTAAAAAAAAAAGAAAAAAAGAGAATTCTGAGTTCATATGTCACAGCTGTAAGTTTACATTTCATAATTCTAAAAATAAAAGTCTAAATTGTGAGATGTAAACTCAGAATTCCAAAAATTGTGAGTTCTTATCTTGCAGTTTATATATCATAATTCTGACTGGAAAAAAATAGAATTGTGAGGTGTAATTTCAGAATTCAGAGAAAAAGTCTGAGTTCATATCTCACAGTTGGGAGTTTATATCTTGTGTTTCTGAAAAAAGTCTGAATTGTGAGATGTAAACTCCGAATTATGAGAAAAAGTCAGAATTCTGAGTTCATGTCTTACGGTTCTGAGTTTGTATCTCATAATTCTAAAGAGAAAAGTCAGAATTGTGCAATGCAAACTCAGAATTCAGAGAAAAAGTCAGAATTCTGGGTTCATATCTCTTTGTTCTGAGCTTATATCTCGTTATTCCGATTTCTTAAAAAAAAAGTCTGAATCTGAGATGTAAACTCACAATTCTGAGAATAAAAGTCCAAATTGTGAGATGAACATTCACAGTGACCTGTTTTTTATTTTTCATTACATGGCATAAATGCGCCTGCATACACGACA
>JAHKKF010534554.1:1749-12930 GCA_019740295.1 Labeo calbasu
AGACTGCAGTTGGACAATAAGACTGGATCTCTGATCATCAGTGACATCAGAACCAAACACTCTGGAGATTATCATCTAAAGATCATCAGCAACGAGACCTTCCTCAAGACATTCAGTGTTACCGTCCATGGTGAGAAGCTCAGATTATCACATTTAATGTGATAATTGTATATACTTATATCCATGTTATTATATAGACCTAAATAGAGTTTTCTGATTAAATTTACACAATCTTCAACTGGCAAACTGTTACAAATTTGTACTTTTATTATTGAGATCATATTCTTTTTCTATGCCAAAATGAGCTGTAAATGTGATAATGGTTCATGTTTGTTTTCCAGATGTGATTTTTGCAGGGTTAGAAAACAAGAAGAAAGGAGATTCTGTTACTCTACACACTGGTGTTGGTGATTCACAGAAACATGATCTAATACTGTGGACGTTTGGACCTGTGAATCCAGACAATCTTATAGTTGAAATGAACATGAAGATTCATAAGGTCACAATCAGTTCAGATGATATATACAAAGGGAGAATACATCTCGAAAATCAGACAGGATCTCTCACCATCAGAGACGTCAGAACCACAGATGCTGGAGTTTATCAACTACAGATCTCCAATAGTAAAGAAACACTATACAAGAGATTCAATGTTTTTGTTGGTACGTAGTTTATGTCAAATCAAATTAAAAGAGTGTAATGTAGATGTTCCCTCATACTGATATTGCATGTTTTTGACTGTTTCTCTTCAGCTGTTCCAGATCCAGGTCTGTCTGCTGGCTATATTGTGCTGATTTGTCTTTGTGTCCTGCTGTTAGTGGCTGCAGCTCTGGGAGTGATGTGCTACATGTTAAAAAACTCTAAAAAACGGAAAGGTGAGTGTTATCTACAGAGAGAATATAGGAAGAGAATTGTTGACAAGAGTAATTGTGAAAAATGTAGTCGAACATCTTTTGAAATATTTTTTATCTCCTATTTATTTACTTGATGTTGAAACAGATAAGAAGACAGTGTCAGAAAAGGAGGGAAATTCTGTCACGCTAAAAACCGGTGCAGCTGAAATCCAAAGAGACAATGAAGTACTCTGGATGTTTGGACCTCAAGAAATGGTCGTCGCTCAAATCCACAAAAATGCCAGTAACATCTCATACACCGATGATGAGCGATTCAGAGACAAACTGCAGCTGGACCATCAGACTGGAGATCTGACCATCAGTGACATCAGGATCTCAATCTCTGGAGATTATCAGATGAAGATCACAGGCAGTAAAGCAAAAATTAAGAGATTCAAAGTTACTGTACGAGGTACACAACTCAAATACTTCAAATTTCATACAGAATTTCCTGTCAGTGTGTTAAGTTATTTGTTTTTGAACTTTGTTGGGCTCTTTAGTGGGTTTTGAGTTGTTTCATGTGTTTCTGTTTCTTTATGAAATGAAGAGGACACACGGAAATTCACAGAAGGAGAATCTGTCCATCTGCAGACCGGTGTTAATGAAATACAGAAAGATGATGTGATACTGTGGAAGTTTGAGCCTAAAAACACCATCATAGCAAAAATCGATGGACAGACCAACAGGAGCAGTGTCTGTGATGTTGATGACGAAAGATTCAGAGACCGACTGGAGCTGGACAATCGAACTGGAGATCTCACCATCACAAACACTAAAAGCACCGACTCTGGAGTTTACGAACTGCAGATCAACAGCAGAAATAAAGTCTTGTACAAGAAATTCAACGTTCTTGTTTGGTGTGAGTACCTCAAGATAATTAAAATATCATTATCCACATTCATGTTCACATTCACATGTTTCTTCTACATGTTTCTCTCGCTGTCGCAGTGAATACGCTAAAATATACAGTTGGAGATTCTGTCACTCTACAAACTAGTAAAACTGCACTGAACAAAGATGACCGGATAATGTGGAAGTTCAGCGATAAAGACACCCTTATAGCTGAAATCAACCAAGCCACCAATCAGATCACAATATACGAAGGTCCTGATGGGAGATTCAGAGACCGAATGCAGTTAAACAAGCAAACTGGAGATCTGACCATCAGGAACATCAGCAGAGCTCATTCAGATGTTTATACACTTCAAATCACCAGCGGCAAAAAGAGCACATGCAAGAGATTTATGGTTATTGCCCACGGTGAGTAACTTATAACTTAATAACTTCTAATCATATTTATGACTGCTTTAATGATTTTAGTGCTGTTATTATTAGATAAATATGCAAAAAATAAATAAATAAATAAAAATTGAGAAGTCAGGAAAAACAATATTCTGTCAGAAAATTTCCATCGGTGCATCAGAAATGAAAGACATTTTACAGTGAAATGCAATTTTCAGAATGGAAATAAAGTGAAAAACCTGCTTCATTTAAATACATTTGGACTAATAATCTATAATCTAATAAAGCATAAAACACAAAATTACAAATTTATGACCAGCAGACACACATTTTGGGTACAATTGGGCAAAAGGCACCCTGTATATATAAAATAAATAAATAAATAAATAAATAATAATAATAATAATAATAATGTGCTTTTTACTGTGCCCAAAGTGTATGATTGCAGAAAAATACATACGTTTGTATTGAACATTTATGGAGCAACATATTTTGTATAAATATATATATATATATATATCATACAAGTTGTTTATTTTGTTTGAAAATTAAGGTGGCAAGGGGTAAAAGGCACACAGTATTGATACAAATACTTTAGCTAAAATAATGTTTTTTTGTTGTTGTTGTTTTTTTTTGTTTTGTTTTTTTAATAATGTATAATGTCACTTTAGCAAAGGTTGTACCCTTCTTTTGCTTATTTTGATAAATAAAATTATTTTTGTTCAATAAATGTACTGTCGTTAAAATATGTTAATATACAGAAACAGAATCATTTTAAAATGTAAAGATTCTGAAAGCACTAAAGAAGATCCTATAATAATTTAATATAGGTTTACAGTAGTAACAGATTATATTTTATTATATATTATTAATAGCATGTTTTTAAATATTATGGCTTCATTCTAAACATGGTGATTATCTCTAAGATGGACATCCAACATATTATATGATATTTACCATCTAAATCTAACAATGCCATGTCAACAATTGGAAAAGTCAGCAATCTATTACTTATCATGTTAATATTGTGCCTTTTAGCCCCAACAGCAGAGGTGCGTTTACCCCAAATATACTTTTACATATTCTTTCGTTATTTAAAAACTGTTTTTTTTTTTAATTATATCAAACAAAATTTAAAATCATTAAGAATTCATTAGTCTAAAAATATATTGAATAATTTCAGCGACTCTCATTTGCTACTTAAATCTACAACATTTTTCAAAACATCACATATTAGATCAAGAAAGCACAGAATCCACTGCCCTGATTGCATCCAGGATCAGTCACTTTGCAGGTGTATGTTGAAAAGTGGATGTTTTGGAAGGTGCTACGCCACATTTTTATGCCATCTAGTGGTTTAGACGAAAATAAGATCAAAGGTGCCTTTTGCCCCGTTGTTACCTACTATAATATAAAAGTGGATTTACGTAGTTGTTAAAATTTATAATGCAGTGAAGCAGTCCATAAGAATGTACACAAAATTTGTTGTGAATTTTGTTTGTGAATTTTGTTATAATATTCATGTTCTTCTTCTATGTGGTGCTGGGATGAAATTAAAGAGAAGACTGAGTCTGCAACAGAGGGAGATTCGGTCGCGCTGTGCAATGATATTAAAATAGAAGATGATGGTCTGATACTTTGGATGTTTGGACCTGAAGACTGTCTCATCGCTAGAGGTGAAATAAATAAAGCAAGCTTCTGTACATATGATGGTGCTGAAGGGAAATTCAGAAACAAATTGAGCCTGGATCATCAGACTGGATCTTTGACTATCACAAACAGCACAACTGATCACACTGGAGTTTATAAATTACTGATCATCAGCAGCCGAGAGACCAAATACAAGAGATTTAAAGTTACAATCCGTGGTGAGTAACATCATATTTATTTGGGCTTTATTTGGAAACCACAGTCCATTTCCAAAATAAAAAAAAAAGCTAAAACCTTGAAGGTTCTGAATTGTACTTTTTCCAATTTTAACAAACTTTCAGTCTCAGTAAAGTGACATATTCCTAATAATGTGGATTCTTCATCACTTCACTTTGAGTGTAATTGATCAGATTTGATTTTTAAACATGATTATCTTTGTGCTTTCATATAGATGTAACTTGTTAACCTTTTGTGATTCTTTACAGCAAGTGAAATAAATCCAGACAGAGGATCTGAACAGGAGGGGATCCCCTTAACACAAGTATCAAAATCATAACAGTATTACAGTAATTGTGAATTTAGACAGTTTCAGACAGTATTGCACATTTTGTATGACATTACATACCGAATTTATTATTCACATTTACAAAAAAAAAACAAAACACACTCAAGTACTGTGTTATTTGTTACTGGAAGGTTTTTTATTATTATTATTATTATTTTTTTTTTTTTTCTTTTTGTTTTAATAAGAGAACGCTTTAATTAGTATTGGCTAAATGAGCTTGCTTGGGATTTATTTCCTGACTTTATGGGAACTTTATTTCCTTTTATTGTATTGTACCTTGGAATAATTGCTGATTGTTTTATTCTCATTTGTATTATTATTGGATAAAATGAATGAACGTTCATATATTGATATACTTTTAGTATTAATTTCTGATCATGTCTGCCCTAGTAGTGGACAAACACTGTTTAAATAGAGTCACCACTGCACTACATTTCCCATAATCCCTCCTGACTTCCACCTTCACCTGCCATCATTCACCCTCATCAGCTCCACTCTATTTAAGCCTGCTCCATACACTCAACGTGGTCTGGTCTATAACTAGGACGGTGACCCTCCAGGACCAAAGCTGCTCATCCTTGATGTACACTATATGTGAATGAAAATGATTACAAATGTGAAAAAGTTGTGTGGAGTCTGTTGGTTCATATGTTCTATGATTGATGTTACACTTTTTCTTACCTAAATGTCAAGGTCATATTAACCCTTTAAGTGTCACCCCCCATTTTTTTTTTAAATAGGCATGAAAGTGCACTATCCGAACTTAAATAGTTGTAATTCATGAACACTTTGGAATACAGATCTAAGGTTGGTCTCTTTTCAAAGAAGACAGTCAGCAGATTATGCCAAAGAGATGCACTGTACCAATTTTATTTAATTTTATATAAAATACATATTTTACATAACAGGTTTTACCCTAAATTTGATATCTAATTGAAGCCTTATGTCTAAATAAGTTATGTTCCAAATTTGAAGTTGATATGAAAAAAATTGAGGTTCCTGTAAAAGTTTGTTTGGGGTATTATACCACAAACAGCCACCGGGTGCCATACAAATGCTATAGAATTTTTTAAAATGCATTTTTCTGTCACAAACGTCTAAATTTCTCTGTCAATTTTACTTCCATCACAAAATAACCACCAAATATGAAATCCTGAGACTCTAACCTTTCCAATGACATGTTTTTTGTCAAGATTATAAAAAGTTTGGATTCTAAAAGACCATAATGTGTAATTTTGTAATATGACACTTGACACCGCTGTTAAGGGGGAGGAGACCGCCAAAAGATTTTACAGTACCATTTCCATGGTAAAGCAATGTCCGATTTTAAAATGGTTTTCATAGCCCAATGATTCTTGGGCTTCCAAGCTTTCAAATGATATATAATTTATGATGATTACTAAAACATTTGATAGAGAAAAAGGACAACGAAAAAAAGAGCGGCAAGCATCCCACAGGTGGGACGGTGACAGTTAAAGGGTTAATGCCTTTAAATAAATGTTAATTTAACAAATCCTGCCTTGAAAAGCCATTCGTCAGCTGCCTAAACAAACATTCAAATCAGTAAACTGATTATTGACAAGGTTTCCACATATCAGCATTTGGAGGCCTAAATATCACGGTGGGAGGGAGCTATAGCAGCACCATCTGCGTTATGACAGTCATGTTGCTGTACAACAACATCCTGAAAGCATCCAAAACGAATCAGTCGCTGGTAAAATATAATATATTGTAAAATTTGCATTTGTATTTGTTGCTAGAAAATACATTTCACCAAACTAGAGTTGCTCTGTGTTTCTAGATTGTTACAACCAGTAATATTAGAAGAGAAAAGCAGAAACAATACATGTGAACCACAGAAAAGACATATATCAGGAAAATTTGTATATATAAAAAAAAAAAAAAAAAAATACAAAGTAACTATTATGAATGTCCTTGTATTTAAAAAAAAAAAAAAAAAAAAAACAGTGTTACATGATAACAGTTTCACGAATCCATCTCTTGAAAAAGAGGAATTCAATCGCCTAGACATTAAAGACATTAAAACAAAGTTCAGTGAAGAAACTGAGCCGCTATATATTGAAGTTGGTTGATATTGATTTGAGGTAACTAAATTCTCTATATAATACAACTAAACTTGTATTACCTAGCAGTCTATTTCTCTGAACATTGGTACCAAACATGGCTGTTGATTCACTTGTATTGCTCTGTAAATCACTAGTTTTTTCATATAATCAAGGAGTGAAGGGAATAAAGTACACTGTAAAAAACAATTTGTTGAGTCAGCTTAAAATAATTTGTAACCTGGCTGCCTTAAAATTTTAAGTTCAGTCAAGTCAAAAAAAGTTTATTCAACTTGAAATGTTAAATTATACTATGTGACAACTTAGCGATTTGAGTTGAATCAACTTAAAATTTTAAGGCAGCTGGGTTACTTACCGATCTGTTAAGTTTAGCAAACACAAATATTTAAGTTGTTACTTAGTACAACTTAACATTTCAAGTTGACTAAACGTATTTTAGTTGACTGAACTTAAAATTTTAAGGCAGCAGGGTAACAAATTATTTTAAGCTGACTCAACAAATTGTGTTTTTTATTTTTTACAGTGTAGGGGGAAACAAACAAAGTATAAGATTCTTCCAGCAGTACAAGGGACCAAGTTCCCACATTTATTTTTCTGACCATGTGACTGGTCA
Source organism: Labeo calbasu (assembly GCA_019740295.1). Classification (NCBI taxonomy): domain Eukaryota; kingdom Metazoa; phylum Chordata; class Actinopteri; order Cypriniformes; family Cyprinidae; genus Labeo; species Labeo calbasu. Next base: position 8,797 of record JAHKKF010534554.1, read on the forward strand.
GTTTTCTTTTCTTCTCGACTTATCATTTCACACTCAGTGTTTCTTTTTTCCCCTCACTCTAGTGTTCATCAACTTCTTGGAACTGTTTAACACTGTGCTTTCCACAAAACACCCACAGCTGTGATGAGATTAATGCTTGTCTGAAAACACTGATTCATTATTTTCATCTAATAGTTTTTTAATGGCTCGGTGGTGTGTCAAGTATGTATTTTCTGGAAAAAAAGTGTCTGCTAAATGAATAGGTGTAATGAAATGCAGAATCCACAAGAAATATGAGTTTATTTTGTTTTATATCATAAAAAGAAGTTGATCTTATTATCAGTTGGATATCATGTTTAAATCTGCTATTCTCAATGGTTCTATTAGTCTTTTTGGGTGTTAAATATTAGAGATAAAGATCAAACTAATAGCAAGATGGTATATAAACTGAAGAACAGACTATTGTTAAGGTTTTAAATTATTACTTGTGTTAATCCTTAAACACGCTCATCACAAAGAAAGAACCAAACAAAAGAAGTACACATAGAAAATGAAACATACTTCTGGCAGGACCAAATACTTCTTGCTGTTTTTCGAGGGATAGTTTCTGATTCAGAGCTCACAGGGTGGCAGTAATACACATTTAAAAAGAGAAAGTTTTTCTGTCAGACCTGTTTGAATGTGGTGTTAAAAAAAAGACGAGATTGAGGTCTCTACAGAGTAAAAGTCGGCGTTTCTGACTTTGTGGGTGATTTCAAACTGCTGGGTGTTTCTAAATCATGCAACGATGCTCCTTACCTGACCCCACCCCTAAATTTACCCGTCACTACGTCAGCCAATCAGGTAACACGATCGAAAAGTCTCCGTTTCGGCTTCACCCACCAATCTGGTAACCCCAATACTTTTCTGCAGAGAGCTATACTTGCAAAAGACAGACTCAACGCTAACGGGAGGGGGACATAATCTTGAATTCTGCAGCAATATGAAGAAAGTGTTTTTAACTTTTGCCTTCGTATTACTTCTTGACGGTAAGTTGATCTCGGTTTATTTCTTCAGTACTTTCGGTTTTGTGTTGTATCTTGTATATCTTGTAAGTGAATGGAAGCAGCAGAAGAAGCGACATACAATGAGTCTCGATCATTAGTACAAATCGTTATAACCGCAGAAAAAAGTTCTAGCAAGCGCGTCTGTGATTGAAAACAGGTCCGTGAATGCACAGGAATTTGCTCCCCCTCGTTGTAATATTGATAAATCCGAAATATTCAAATGAGGAAAAAAACACAGAGACAAAGGCAAAATCGTAACTGCGAATACCATATAAAATAGGTGTGTTCGACTTCATCTACGGCTACATACGGCGATCAACGAGAGTAGCCGAGAGCAGTCGGGGGCGGAGTTGAAAACGGAGGCGTTAAGTCGGACACTTTCTGCTCTCGTTAGTGATGCTCTCGCGGTATGTGCATGCACTATCACATATGAAGTGAATTAAATGTAATATTTATCAAATGCACAGACTTTTCAAAAGCGTTTTCGTGAGCAACTGAAACTCGTTTCATATACTGCCTAATACAGCGCCATCTGAACAAGAATAATGATCAACGTAAACATATACTACCCAGGTAGCCAGAATGATCTGTCCCAATAACGGCCCGAATCCGGCTGACTCGGGTCAGATGCGGTTGCCGGACTCGTGTGAATCACGGGAGTGAATGACGCGCCAGAATCGGCCCGACACTGCCGGCATCGGGCCACAATCACGCCAGCATAGATTATACAATTAGCCGGTACTGGCCGAGTCTGGATTCCAAACGGAAATGTATATGAAATACAGACCTATACTTATTTAATTAATAAGAACAACAAAATTAACCAAAGCAATATTAGCTGGTTTGCTAAAGTAGCCTATGTAGCCTAATTAATTGGTTCGCTAAAAACTACAATGTTATTTCCACAAATATCACACACACATGTACCTCCCCCCTACCCCCTACCCCAAGTAAGAATGACACCATATAAATACTGTATAAGAAAAATTTATTTGAATTTATTATTGAAAAAGTGACATCAACAAATGCATAAAAGCACAGTAGAAACTCCCCTCAGGACCTCAAGTTTATCCTAAAAGAGGGACAGAATAAATGAAGGAGAGACATAAAGATGGGGACACATATTGACACAGTTAGTCAGATCTCATGTGATCTCAATCATAAATGTTAACAACATTTGTAGCATACCTCAGAAAGATGTTTTTTGTTGTTGTAGGGCCTGCTCGCTTCTTCCACCATGCCATCTGTTTATAAACTTCTCGGGTTTTCCATCCAGCAAACTGCAGTATTTGCAGAAATATATTTAAAAAAAAAAAAACAGTCAGTCTTGTGTATGTGGCACCAATTTGCCTGTTTAAACATGAAGCTTAGCATAAAGACCAGCTAGGAAGAAGATAGAGAAAAAAAATACCACTTTATGTGATTAGTCATTTTAAAAAGTATTTAGACCACTTTTTCACTTTTTGCAGACTTTATTATGTTGTAGATTTGATTTTAAACTAATACAATTTTACAGTTTAAAAATGACAAAAAAAAAAAGAAAAGAAAAAGTCTCTTAAAAGTTTGGGCACCCTGCACTACTTGGCAATGCACTCTTTGGTGAATATCACAGCCTGTGAAATGGTACAGTTTACAGCTATATGAGTAATAGAGTATTCAAAATGTTACATGTAAAATGTCAGTAATATGAATAATATTAATTTTGGCCCTATACTTGACCACTCACACCACCCTGACTCAATCAGAACAACAAAATTAATCTTAAGATATTATGGCCTATTTTAATTTCCTAAAAGAAAACATACATTTACACATCTGCTCTATAGCAAAATATCATTCAATTACTCACATGGCACAGATGCACTCTTTTCAGATGATCTTGACAAATCTGACAAAAAATGTAAAAAATAAATAAAAAAAAAAAGATTAAAAGTAATATAGCAGGAAGGCACATTACACTATTCACATAGTGTGTTGTGTAATTAAATAATTACATTTCACTAACCACTAATGAATACACGAATAAAACATGGCAACATGGCAAGTCCAAGATGCAGAATGACTAGATTGATCACTTACAACAATCGGATGACAACCTAAAAAAAAAAAAGAAAGAAAAAAGAATGAATATTTTCATTATTGAATATAATTAATTTACTTGAATATGACTTTTTTTTCTTCCCTGCTGTATACACAGGCCTAAATATTTTACTTTTATTGTAATTCTTTGTTATTAATAAAAAAAACAAAAAATATTATTATTATTATTATTATTATTGTTATTACTATTATGATAAGGATAGGCTACATTGGCTTGTAAGTCTTTTTTTGTCTGGCTTGCTCACACACGCAGAGAGAGAGCGCGCGCGCGTTCAGTGTGCGTCAGTGTCGCGCGCTCTCTCAAATCTGTGAGACAACGCAACTTAAGTGTGAAAATATTATTGTTGATAACTGTAAAATGAATATATTTTTTTAACTAACGTTACCTTGACCGACATGAATGTTTTCTCAATCCTAGCAGATCTGCGCAAATGACGTCATACAGATAACGGTATTAACGGTAACAGTCAGCGGTGCTGAAGAGCGGCCCATAGAAAATGAAGACGGAAACACTCGTCTATGTCAACAGCAGGCTTAGATATGGTGCATTTAAATGACAGTCCGTCAATTTTACACTTACGTACACAAAAATACTTTACCTGAGGAAAGCTCTTCCGTCAGTCAAAGGGAGTCCGGCTGTGCGCCTCTGGTTCTTTCGCGGGCTTCGCACGTGAGGTGTAAAATAGTCAAAGTTATATTTATATCTATCATATTTTGGCAAAAGTTGAGGTATCAGTTTTTAAATTATGCCACATTATGATTATCAAGTCTGAAAATAGTATTATAAATGGGAAACCTGGTGAAAGCATTTTTTAGCTCTGTTACAGCCAGATACCATTCTGTTTTGGGGGTGTAGAAAAATCCCACACAGCCAGAAAGTGTCATATAATTTAGTTGAAGGGAACATTTTCAAATGATAAGCAAAGTCCATTTGAGGTCAGCCTAAAAATGAATAGAAATATATAACGTAAAATAGTAATAAAAACTTTTGAAAAAATATGACAATTAA
>JAHKKF010534555.1:6533-18650 GCA_019740295.1 Labeo calbasu
TATATATATATATATATATATATATATATATATATATATATAACTTTACTGAGATCTTATTTTATATTATATTTTATTTTATTACATTTCCAATCCAAAAGAGCTCCTAAAGTCATTTTTATTGTTTTTAAGCAGACAATAAAGTTGTGTTCTATTCTATTCTATTCTATTCTATTCTATTCTATTCTATTCTATTCTATTTTATTCTATTCTATTCTATTCTATTCTATTCTATTCTATTCTATTCTATTCTATTCTATTCTATTCTATTCTACACTAAGTAATATACATTTAATGTGACACCACATGCAATTTTAAACACAAAAGGGAATATTATAAGTGAACTTCTAAGTGAAACAGTTCTGTTTCAGTCTGTTTTTATACAAAGCTATTGTATGACTTTTAAAGAACTGTACTTTTTTGGTGCTTTTAAAAGCCACGAGCAACTCTTTGTGTGCCAAAGTCTCTCCAAAATGATCTTTTGTGATCCTGAAAAACATCAGCAGACATGAGGGCGAGTAAATAATGACCAGATTTTAATTTGTTTGTGAACTATTCCTGAGCTAAAGAGAAAATAATAAAAGTCTGGTTTAATGACACACATATGTCCTGAAGTTTGTTCCACCGCAGTAACACTTTTTATGCATCCTGTGCACAGTATGTTTCTGCCCTGAGGTGCTGATGTAAGAGTCTAATGTAAGAGCTGGACTGCACATCTACTCTCATTCTGGTTTAGAGCCCACAGACTGTCAGTCACGCTCACATGGAAACATATTCTGGCACAGAAAGAGAGCGCGGTGTTAACATACATTAATGTACACTCAGTATTGTTACTGCAGTCTGTGAGCGGCAGGCAGGCTTGCCAATCTTTCCTAGGGTGACTTAAGGTAAAGTTAGGGTAAAGAAGCCTTTCTTTTTGTCAGTCCTTGATGCTAAACCTTCTGCATTTTTAATCTTTATTAAACAAAAGACCTTCTTAGAGTGTAAATTAGCACTGACCAGCATAGACTTTCATGCAAACTTAATTTGACCTTTTCTAAATGATTAACCAGGTAACAAACGAGGCCCAGAACTCCGGAAAATACAAATGTTGTTAATGCTGGAGTAAAACTGCAGGTGTTGGATCCTCAAAACATATTTCTCATAAGTCGAGCAGCACTTGCAGCTGATAATGTTTCTGCTTGATTACATCCACAGCAGCACTAAACTAAACACTAACCTGTGCTTCCCATCGGCCTCATTATTCGCAGCGCTCCACTTCTGTCTGCGGCTGATAATGCGACGCCGGACGCCTTTAAGAGCCTTTAATCAACACGCACAAACTCCTGTGACTCTCTTCACATTGTCTGGAGTGTTACACAACCAGAAAATCTCCAGCCGCACGACAGAGGACGGGAAAAACGGGACGCATGTTATATTTTTAAGATGTGTGTTTATTGGTCTCCTCTCAGCTTGAAAGGGAAGTTTTGTGGGACCCCCGCTGAGCGCCTGCTTTCAGACATCCTTCATCACCGCGTCGCTTTAGAGCTCGTCCACGAAATGCTGCCCGCTACTTTGTAAAGCTGGGAATTGGGAAACGGTACTTATTGATTTTCTTTAAAAATGCTTCAATCAAATTATTTTCATGATGTTTTGGATCTGTTGACGCTTCTTGAACCATGTTCCTTTATTGATTCACCACTACAGAACAAATAACTCTTATGAACTGGTTCTTTTCTAAGAATCAGACAAAAGAGGACATATATGCTTAGTCAATTAATGCATCGTTTTGTCTAATCGGCTAGATATCTGATCATGAAAAAGACCCTGTTTAAACATCTTCCAAGATGCATTCAAGACAGGAAAACTCTGAGAAACGTAGGCTTTTATATGTAAGAATAGTAGATCTGTTTTCTATCCATTTATATTTAGTGATGTTAAAACTATTACAAATAATTAAAATAAATGTTTTAAAAAAAGTAGGCAAATAACTATAAAAAGTAAGTTTAAGTATTACATTTACTAAAACTAAAACTGATATAAAAATAAAATAAAACAAACAACATATAATAATAAAAATGACAAAATTACATATAAATGGAATTCAGTTTAAAATGTAAAGGTAATTTAAAATATCATTACATACTTTAATATTTATATTACACTAAAACTATTTAAAATTATTTATGTTAACTGAAATAAAGCTAAAAAATATATAAATATTACACACAAAAAACTTACATTAAAAAAACCTTAGAAATGTTGCTTTGGTAAATAACTGTAATCAAATAAATTTAAGTTGAAGTTCTAAAATTACTAAAACTAAAAAAATAAATAACAATAAATAACAGCTATTAAATACAAACAACATATAATAATAATAATAATGACAAAAATCACATAAAACTGCACTAAATATAAAATAAAATGTAAAATATAAAGCTAATTCTAAATATTATTACATACTATAATACGTACATTAGACTAAAACTATTTAAAATAATTTATGTTAATTGAGATAAAGCTATATATATATATATATATATATATATATATATATTACACACACACACAAAAATTAGTTAGTTGAAGTTCTAAAATTACTAAAACTAAAAATGAAATAAAAATATTACTAACTATAAAAAAAACAGCTAATGAAAACAAACAACATATAATAATAATTACAGAATCACATAAAAGTAGACTAAAATTAAATGTACAATATAAAGCTAATTCTAAATATTATTAAATACTATAATACTTATATTACACTAAAACTATTTAAAATAATTTATGTTAATTGAAACAAAGCTAAAAATATATATAAATATTACACACACACAAAAATAACATTAAAAAATAGAAATGTTGCCTTGGTAAAGTTGAAGTTCTAAAATTACTAAAACAAAAAAAAAAATAATTAAAAAAATATTAAAAATATTAAAAACAGCTATTAAAAAACAAATAACATATAATAATAAAAATGACAAAATCACATAAAAGTGGACTAAAACTAAAACTGAATTTAAAATATAAAGTGAATTAAAAATATTATTAAATGCTATAATACTTATATTAAATTAAAACTATTGAAAATAATTTATGTTAATTGAAATAAAGCTAAATACACACACACACAAAACTTACTGGAAAAACAAAAAGCTTAGAAATGTTACCTTGGTAAATAACTGTAATAAAATAAATTACCCTAAAAATAAATAATAAAATGTAAAATATAAAGCTAATTCAAAATACTAATAAATACTATAATAAAACAAAAATAATATTGTTTATATGACCATATTTAGATGCTCAAATGGGACATGCATGACCTGACTGATCACAACACAACTGTAAATAACCCACATGAGTGTAATAAATTACGCACTGACTCCTTCATTCAAAAATAATCATTAATTGATTCGAAAACAGGACAGGACTCTATGTGACAAGTGGATAAGAAACAAAAAGGACGCTGAAAAACAAAATTCCATCATGAAAGATGAAAATGTTAATATAAGTGCATTGATTAATCGTTCACAATAAAAAAAAAATGTTTTAAAATATTAAAAAGGGTCAATTCTTTATGTTGGCTTTAAGGAACCAGAGCTGTTAATTGGAACGATTCTCATCCTTTCTCTTTTGTGACCCTCATTTGTTTAATGAGTTGTTGTTTGGATGGTAAAAAAAAAAGAATGAAGTAAACAAGGTTAAATGAGAACAAAAACTATAGGAAAAAGAATAAATGAACGCTGTTTCCTTAACAAACGTTAATTGCGATGCCAAAGACAGAAACAACAAAAGGTCATCTGAAAAAGTTCCCAATTCGAGGGCGAAACTAATGCCTGAGGGGCTTCTGGAGGGAAAGGATGGGGATGGAAAAACACTGAGACAAACAGGGACTTCTGAGAAAGTGAGACAGAGAAAAATAATGTGAAGGAGAGAAAGATTGTGAGAGGGAAGCAGTGTGTGGGAGTTTATTGAGTGGCAAACACAGCTCCCTCAAGCAAAATCATCTAATTAGATTTCCATCCAACAGCCCCCTCATGACCCTTTAAGCTGCGCGAGGCTCGGAAAGCGAGAAGCCAAGAGTCTCCCAAAAGTCTCGCGCGTTCTCCAGAGCCTTCCAGGACCAAAGGTCCTCTCCGAAAGTCTTCCTCCTGCACGCAGAGGAGGAGGAGGACGCTGACCTCCGAGACGGATGGGAAAGTTCAAGGAAAAAGAGTTTGCATTTGCGTGAACGCTTCCTAGGAACTAACTGTAATTAGTTAGCGGAGGTGATAATTAAACTGGGCATTGACAACCTAGAAATATCTGTGTGATTTTCAGCTAGGGAAAGTCAAAGAAATTAATAAGACATTCAACGACTGATGAACAATCACATAGTAAATAAAGAACTCTGATTTCAAATTGGCTCTTCGTGACTGAAATCATTGTAAAATTATTTAATCACTGATGATTGCATGGAAATCACAGATCAAAAAAACACACATCTTTACACAGTAATGTTGGGAAATCCCAATAATAAACAATAAACTCATTAAAAAAAAAATAAATAAATAAATTGAGTCGCCTTACATAAATCATAGTACCGCTTAAATTATGAAGATCAATTAAGTAATTCATTAATGCATACTTTTTTAAAAGATCGGTATAATAACTATGCAATAAAATTTCATAAAAGTGGCATTTACAATTATTTATTCTGTGTAAAATAAAATTTAAATTATTTAAAATTCTTTATTTAAAGTCCTGTAATCACAAATAATTTCATGGAAAATCACTGATCAGAAAGTGGGATCCCTGTTAAACACACTTGTGTTTCTCTCTATCAAGAAGTGTTGGGAAATCTGTATTATTTTAGTTCAAATAACTAGGTAAAAAATATATATGTATTAAAAAAAAACATATAAATATATATAAAAATCTCTACAGAATTTTCACTTTTGTTAAAAACAAAATGAAGAAATTAATTAACAATGTAGCAATTAATAAATGCATTTTAAAATGCAATAAAAAAATAAAATAAAATAAATACAATTTTAATATACTTATTCTGTGTAAAATAAATTTTAAAAATCTATGTCCAGTGCATGGAAATCACTAATCAAATAGCGGTTAAACATGTCAAACATGCTCTTGTTTCTCTCTATTAAAGGGTGATGGAAAATCAGATACATTTTAGAGAATTGATTAATTGCTTTACTCTAATCTAATTGATTAGATGCTTCATTAAAATCAAAAAAGAAAAAAAAGTATAATTTTTGAATCCCTGTACAAAACTTCCAGTGCCACTTGAAAAGTATAAATTGCATTACAAATTTAATAATTAACAAATGCATTTTTGCTATGCATTGCAAAATGCAATAAAACTCCTAAAACAGATGTTATCTTTTTCTTCCAACTACATGAATGGCACAACAGGCTCACCGCACACAGGCTCCTTTCATTATTAAACTGACCAATCAGAATGGATATTCAAATGGCACAGCGCCATTAACCACCATCCAAATGCAGCCAAAAAATCCAAGGGAGAATAAATGTAATTTCCCTCCTTCACCATAAATAACCCTCATTATCAGAGGTGACCTTTCAATTACTCTTCAATTCACATCATCCTCCTCTGAAAATCCATCACGGAGCAGCACTGCAAATGCAGCTATTTATTTGTCAATCTAAAACATGATTGATTTATATTTTTACTTCGAAATAATACTTTGAAAATTGATTTGTTACTTTTTTAAAACTCCTACTGTACAGCTTTAGTCCAACCTGAACTTTCAGGAACATAATTCCTGCTATTTTCCACAAAAGTAATAAAATATAAAATCATATGTGCTTTGAATGAAATGAGGGTGGGTAAATTTTCATTTTTGGCTGAAATAACCCTTCTGTAGGAGTGAATTCAACACGGGTTCGGCGTATGTGTCATCACGCGAGTGGGAGCCAATCCATCTACGCGGCCGTCTGCGCACGTATGCGTGCGCTTGGGAGCGAGAGTGTACTTTTCCCCTCAAACATTAGTCATCTAGCCGGGACTGTCCCGCGGGAGGACCAGACCCTTGCGATCTGTCACGGAGAGCCGCTCTGTGCCGCTTGATGTCTTGTGTGGAGTTGACAGGCCTCTCGTCCCCGGGCCGTTCTTAGTATTTGCCTTTCCACCCGGCCTTTCCCTGCACACGCGACTCTATATGATATCTGTCTCTCCTCATCCCGTCAGCCCAAATACCACAGGGTTACGAGTCGAACGGCACACGCTCACATCGCTTCACATGTCAATCTGAACAAGGGTCAGGCGTGTAGATAATGAACGAGATCATGAATGGGACACGCCGTGAATCAGAGACCTTTGGAAGGATAAACTTGAAATGTCTCTTCGTTTGTGCCTTTTGTAAAGCCAGCTAAGGTAATTGTGGGAAGATGCATCACTTTTTTTTTTTACTATGGTACTGAATGATTATCAAATTAATGGACTGTGGTATTTATATCCACAGTATCAAGGCTTTTTGTACCATGGTAGAAAAAAGCAATACAGTACTCTTTTTTTGGTACTTTTCCTATTATCTAGAGAAGTACCATGGTATTCTTAGAACAAGGTTTTTAAATAGCACCATGGTACATGTCCTTAAAAAAACAAAACAAAACAAAAAAACATGGTATATTTGTAAGTAATGAGAAATACTTCGAATAGCATTTACATAAAAAGTACTTAGTGCTGCCATATTTTGGTGGTATTTACAAGAAACTATAGTATGTGTCTTAAAAACACGGTAGTACCATGGTATTACTTGTAAGTGAAAAGAAATAGCTCAAAACAAGACCTTATATAAAAAAATACCATTATTTTACCATATTTCGAGGTACTTTCAGGAAAACCATGGTATACGGTAAAGGTCCTAAAAATACAGTAATTCCATGGTATTATTTGTAAGTGAAGAGAAATAGTAAGGTACCACAGTATTACCTTATTTTAGGGGTACTTTTATGAAAACCATAGTAGCACTAAGGTACACGTCCCAAAAAAACAGGGTAGCACCATGTTATTTTTGTAAGTGAAGAGAAATAGTTCAAAACAAGACCTTACAGAAAAAAGTACCATAGTTTTACCATATTTTGGGGGGCATTTACAAGAAAACCATAGTACACGTCCTAAAAACATTGTAGCACCATGGTATTATTTGTAGGTGAAGAGAAATAGTTACAAACAAGACCTTACAGAAAAAAGTACCATTATTTTATCATATTTTTGGGCTACTCTCAAGAAAACCATGGTACAACCATGGTACAGGTCCTAAAAATACAGTATCGTCATGGTACTATTTGTAAGTGAAGAGAAATAGTTCAAAACAAGTCCTTACAGAAAAAAGTACCAGAGTTTTAACATATTTTTGAGGTATTTACAAAAAAAGCATAGCACATATAAAAAACATTGTAGTACCATGGTATTATTTGCAAGTGTCAGAAACAGTTCAAAACAAGGCCTTATAGAAAAATATACCATAATTTTACCATATTTTGACCATATTTTGGAGGGAAATTTACAAGAAAACCATAGTACAACCATGGTACAGGTCCTAAGCATACCATGATGATATTTGTAAGTGAACAGAAATAGTTCAAAAGTACCACAGTATTACCATATTTTAGGGGTATTTTTATGAAAAAACCATGGTAGAAAAACAAAAAAAAACAAGGTAGTACCATGTACCATAAAAAAAGTACCATAGTTTTACCATATTTTGGGGTATTTACAAGAAAACCATAATAGTACCATGGTACATGTTCTAAAACAAACAAAATCAAAACAAAATATGGTAGTACCACGGTACTATTTGTAAGTTAAGAGAAATAATTCAGATAGCATTTACTGGATAAAGTACCATTATTTTACCATATTTTGGGGTACTTCTGGGAAAACCATGGTAGTACCATGGTAAATATTTTAAACATGGTATTGGCATGGTATTATTTGTAAGCTAACAGAAATAGTTTAAATAGCATTTGCAGGATAAAGTACCATACTTTACCACATTTTCAGGATATTTACAAGAAAACCATGGTATTTCCATGGTACATGTCCTAAAAAATGAGGTAATACCATGGTACTATTTTTAAGTGACGAGAAATACTTCAAAACTATACTTACAAAAAACCATAGTGCCATAGTGTTACCATATTTTTGGGGTACTTTCAAGAAAACTATGGTAAAATAATATCACGTCCTAAAAACAAGGTAACACCATGGTACTGTTTGTAAGCGAAGAGCAATAGTTCAAAAACAGCACTTACAGAAAATTTACCATTATGTTACCAAAAAACACACAAAAGTACCATAGTACACATCCTTAAAAAAAACACGGTAATACTGTTTGCAAGGGAAGAGAAAGAAAGAGGGAAGAAAAATAGCACTTGCAGAAATAAAATAGCATAGTATTACCATATTCTTGGGGTACGTCCAAGAAAACCATGGTAGTACCATGGTACATGTCCTAAAAAGCACGGTGTGACCGTGGCAAAAAGAACCATAGTTTTACCATAGTTTTGGGGCGCTTCTAACATGGTAGTACAACAGTGAAACATTACTGTAAAACATAGTAGTAAAATACTATTCGTAAGTCAAAAGAAGAACTTACACAAAAAATACCATAGTGTTACTTCTAAGAAAACATGGTAATACTATGGTGCTATTCAAACACTGCACATACAGAAAAACTCTGTATGGTCCTTTCTACATGCTACCATGGTAATACTATGACACTTCAGATATAGCACAATAGTAATAATGATGCATTTTTGGACAATACCATGACAGCGATACTGACGTGTGTTTTGTTGGCGCTATCTTCTTTCTCCAACTATAAAATCAAAATCTCGTCCCGTGAATCCCGCAGCCACATCTACCTGACACTTAAATCCGCGTGAGCCCATAAACACTTTTTCCTTCCATGTCTAACAACGGTGTCACATCGCTGGAAGGGAAGTCGCGCCCCCTGAGCCAAAGCTGCTTATGAGCTATCGGGCTAAGTCCTTTTTCATGTCTCTAGCCCTCTTTCTCTCCCTCCGTCTGATTTATTCACCTTTTACACACAAACAAATGCGCTGTGTTGTCATCCTTCAAATGGGATCAAACTCCATGCATTTAGCGGCTTAAGCTAATCTGATTTCACTGTTGTTCTATCAGAAACGCAAGCGGTGACGCTAGCGAGCGCTGGGGCAGAGAGAGAGGCGACGCTAGCGTGGCACGCGAACAAAGCTTGATAATTGGGCTAGCAGTAGAGCGCAACGTCATGTGAAATGTGAAAGCAAGCAAGGTTTTGAATCGCACAACAGGCCACATAAAGAGAATATGATCTGGTTTGCAAAATATACAAAGACTTTCACAGGGGTCAATTTTATGGCAATTTTTCAAGACACAATCTTTTGCAATTCTAAATGTCATCAGCTTAACCTAGTTAGCCAAATGTCAACTATGTTCAAGAGTAAAGCATAAAGTCTCATGCAATATCCCAGTAAAAAAGTAACATTTTAAAATGCAAGTCTTTTAACATAATTACTGACATATCACTCGAGATTTACTGATATAAAAATTGTAATTAAACTTTATTTGGAGTACTACTTGTGCACAATGCACATTTCTTAATATTAAGCCTAAAATATGTTTTTTTTTTTATTTTTTTTTTTTTAAATATGCTTATTTTTTCTCAGTAACACTTCACAGTAATGTTTAGTAGAAAAGAAAAAAGAAAAAAAAGTGTAAGAATACTTCATTTCCCAGAATGCATCATTCGTGCTGAATTTCTTTGAATTACAAATTGCTCATTCAGTCATTCAATTTCAAAATTCAGTTCAAATTCACATTAATAAATGAAAAGAGAGCCAATACTTCAGTTCATCACTGCTATCCAATGTGAATCATGAAGAAAAGCGCTTGATCGAGGAATAAATAAATGCATTTGAACATACATATTAGTATACATATACAAATTATTTATATATTTCAGTATAAACTAACTTTTGTGGACCAGAGTGGAAAAACACTTCACTTCCCAGAATGCATCACTTCCAACCTCAATTCAAATTCACATTAATAAATGGAAAGGGAGCCAAATCTTAAATTCATCAATGCTATTTAATATGAATCATAATGAAGGAAATAAAATGCATTTCTAGCCTAACTTTGAGTATGTAGTGTTTACTGTACAGTTTACTGTTTTTTAATACACATTTAAAATGAAAAGTGTAATATTTCTCTGCTTTTCTATTGCTTGTTGCATGCCTTGTTTAGAAATGTGAATCTTGCCACATGATTCGATTCAGTTACGATTCAGAGGGCAACAATTTGATTCTACAACGATTCTTGATGCATCTTTTTCCCAATTACTAAATTAATAATCACAACCTTTTTGTTGTCTCATCTCTGTTATGAAAAATAAGAACAATGATGAAAATAACAAAAGTAGATTAAATAAAATATAAGAAATGAGCAGTGCTTTACTTTTTTTATTTTAAATCAATTTAACAGAAGCATTGAAGTAAGAAATTAAATAATAAAATGTAAACTAACCAAATAGCCTTTACTGCATAAATTACAAATAAACAGACTTTTATTAAAGCTAAAAAAAAAATGATTTATTCATGCATGTTCTTTTTAAGTAATATTTAATAAGAGTAGCCTACTTTATTTACAACAAAACAGCACATTAATATGTATGATGAAGGCCTATTTAATTACATTTTATTTTAGTTTTTTTATGCGTTGATGCAGAATCGTTCACATTGATGCGTCATAAAAATGATTATATTCAGCAGCTCTGTAGTCACATCATAACAGCACTGCAAAATGAGCTTTTACTAGTAACCATTTCCAACTAGTAAGCCGATCTGAAAAGTGTAAACACTGAAGTGCAATCCAAACATTGCTCTGTTGTTTGAGCAACACTGACTCAACCAGCCTGTTGAACGCAAAAAGCAGCTATCATGATTTATTCAAGATTTATTCAAAATGCAACTTGCGTAAAGAACACAAACAGGTTCCCTCTCGCGCAGACAGAAATGATGCACGTAAAACCGTCTCCTCCGATCCAGTGTTTATGTGGAGGCCGAGCTTTGTACAAAGCGCCAATCTTAGGTGAGAGATAAATGAGTGTAATTGCGTGTTCCTCCACAGGCCTAATTTCCAGCCCAATCACCAGAGTGATTAATCACAGAGCCAGAGCGCACGTAAAGTTTTAACGCACGAACCGCAGCGTCTCCTGGCCTCCGCGGGCGTCTCTCGCTCACCTAAGCCAATTTAGTCGACACAACGCAATGGGAGACCCCGGGGTGACGGACTACAAATCACGTAAACATGCTACAAGTTATCGTAAAGCTATTACAAAAACTGCATCGCTGAAGCTACAGCAGGGGGCTTTTTCTGTGTTTAATGAGAGAAATTTATTACGATAAGCCGTCAGCGGATTGCACTTCACCTCAGTATTTGGGGGACAGAGACGCTTGCGATTTTTCACCTTAAATGCGCTTCAGAAACAGCGGGTATCATGGCCCTTCGGTTTGAAAATGTCCTGCTGAAAGATGAAACGTCTGAGCTGTTATGCACTTTTTTTTACTGAACTCAAACGGCATCTTTTTCAGTATATACTGGTATTGTGTTGCGCTCTGTCTTTGTTCTGTCCAGCCAGTCGGCTGGATGAAAAGAGGCTTCACAGCGTGATGCTACATCACAGGACGCTTGCTGATTGTTAAGGTGTGAACGCCACCCATATCGCTTTGAGTTTCCACTAAAGAAACTGTATCTTTGGCTCATCTAACAACAAAAAACATGCTCTTTTGTACCTCATCTCTTTCAGGTAAACTTTTACTTCTTTCTACTTGGCAATCCTTAAAAAGTCATTTCTGGTGACTCTGTGACTTCTCCTACAAGTTCCTTTCTAGTTCTAGTGCTTTCCAAGAACATAGTATTTCAATTTCTATATAACGTCAACATGAAATTTGAAATCAGCCAGACTTTCTTTCTTAAAAAGTATAGTAAAAAAAATATTGATTGGTTGATTGGATAGGTCACCCAAAAATAATGTTGAAGCCATGTTTCACTCACAATCATGTCATTTCTTTACAAACCTTTTCTGTGGAACACAAAAG
>JAHKKF010534558.1:0-25021 GCA_019740295.1 Labeo calbasu
TAATAATAATAATAATAATAATGTTAAAGCATACATCTTTATATCAAAATGTTTTTAAAATAATGAGAAACATACATTTACTCAAGTGTGCCCAACCTTTTGACTGCGTATATTAGCGTCATGATGTATGTGCAGTATTATAACATATTAACCAAGATTTTGGGTTGTGTACAGATGTACATTTGTACTGTGACTGTGTGCGTGTGTCACTAGTTGTTCAAGTGCATTGGTGTATTTATGAGCGCAACTCCGTAGTCACGTGACCCTACGGGTCCAAGTGTGTGTGCGTGTGTTTTTTCGTGCAAAGATTCATAGCTTTAGGACATGTATATTTTTTTTAACTAACCCCCACCCCATCATCTCTCTACCTCTTTTTTTTTTTAGTGCTGGGGGTTAAAAGTGGGGCGGGAGGGGGCTGTGGAGGGAGAAGAGGTGGTCACCATAGCAACAATGCCACGACAAATATTCATCAAGTCCTTAAAACAAAGCCGCGCGGAGCAGCTTTATCAAATAACTCGTGTAGTTCATCCTGGGACAGTCAGCAGAGAGACGAACTACAACACTTAACTTTCTTCCTTAAGGTTTCTTCCTCAGGTAATCAAAAAGAAGCCTTTTTTCGTTTTCTTTTTTTCGCTTTGTCATAGGTTCTCTTGCTATTTTTTTTTTGTTTGTTTCCTTCAACGCTTTCTTTTCGTTTCTATACATCCTGTTGGTCAGGTTACACGGTTTCTCCTTCGTTTTTCCTCGTGTTGTGTGTTGCCCCGGGCGACACCGTGCAGCATCCTCTCTCCCGCCCCTCCTCTCTCTCTCCCTCCTCTCTGTCCCTGTCACCTTCAATCGTGCTGTAAAAGCAGACACAGTGCCTGAGGACAGAGCGAGAGGAACGCAACCGAGACAGAGACACAGCAGCAGCACAATAAAAGTGGAAGGTGAACACGGAAGCATGTACTTATTATCGTCGGCATCTGTCCGCTTAACCCATTATAATAACAGTTTTAGCGCCCCCTTGTGCCAGCGCAGAAATTTTATAACAGAAACTAAACATTGAAAATAAATATTCTGTCGTGATTTACTCCCCCTCAGGTTGTTCCAAACCCGTATGAATGTCTTTCTTCTGTCGAACACGCTACCCACGTTCTTCAAAGCATCTTCCTTTGTGTTTAACAGAACAAAGAAATTCATACAGGTTTGGAAAGACATAAATAAGGGTGTTCAGAGCCCTAACTCCTCTTTTTCATCTTTTAAATGTTCCTTTCTAAAATAGCCTACTTCTATACATTTCAGGTTAAAGACGTGTTTTAATATTGCATCAACTACTGATAAACACATTCATTTTTATTTGAATTATCACTCTGTAGGTTAACCATGTATTTCTATATATTTGAAAGGCTTTTTTTCTTTCAAACACATTAAAGGAGAAGTCCACTTCCAAAACAAAGATTCACATATAATGTACTCACCCCCTTGTCATCCAGGATGTTCATGTCTTTCTTTCTTCAGTCGTAAAGAAATTATTTTTTTTGAGGAAAACATTTAAGCATTTTTGTCCAAATAATGGACTGATATGGTGCCCTGATTTTGAACTTCCAAAATGCAGTTTAAATGTGGCTTCAAACGATCCCAAATGCGGTTGTAAAAGATCCCAGCCGAGAAAGAAGGATCTTTTCTAGCGAAACGATCAGTTATTTTCATAAAAATAATACAATTTATATACTTTTTAATGTCAAATGCTCGTCTTGTCTTACTCTGCCTGGACTGTTTTTGTTCCKGCTCATGACCGTTAGGGTATGTTGAAAAACTCCCATCTCATGTTCTCCCTCAACTTCAAAATCGTCCTATATCGTTGTTTTACCTTTTTTTTAAGGGTGTTTGATCTTCTTTGTATGTTCACTTTGCAAACACTGGATGGGTACTTCTGTAGCGATGTAGGATGATTTTGAAATGATTTTTGAAGTTGAGGGAGAAAATACGATTTTTTCGAGTTTTTCGACATACCCTAACTGACTTGAGCCAGAATACACAGAGTTCAAGGACAGTAAGGCAAGACAAGCGTTTGAGATTAAAAAGTATTTAAATTGTATTTTTTAAATGAAAATAACCAATCCATAGTTTCGCTAGATAAGACCCTTCTTCCTCGGCTTGGGAATGTTTGAAGCCGCATTTAAACAGCATTTTAAAGTTCAAAATTGGGGCACCATACCAGTCCATTATATGGAGAAAAATGCTAAAATGTTTTCCTAAAAAACATAATTTCTTTACGACTGAAGAAAGAAAGGCATGAATATCTTGGATGACAAAGGGGGTGAGTACATTATATGTGAAGCTTTGTTTTGGAAGTGGACTTTTCATTTAAAATGCACAAACTCACAAACTTTTTTGTCATCTCTCAGTTCCTTTGATATTTGAAATAAATATTTCAATAATTATCACATTTGCATGTTTAGAGTTCTCTGACATTAGTTAATGGTCACGCAACATAAAAACAAATAAAATATTTATTTTTTTTAGTACGTTTTTTTATTATTTTTTATATATTGATCATTTATTTTAATTTAACATTTTATTTTATCTGTTTAATTAATTATTAGTTTTCATTAAACTCACAAACCCCCTGCAGTTCCTTCACAAATACCTGTTTGGGAAACCTTGACATAATGTAATGTTTAATGCAATGTAATGTAATCAATTACGTTACTGATTACAATATTTGTGATGTAATTTGGAATCAGTAACGGAATACAATTTGTAAGTAATCTACCCAGCTCTGAGGGTATTTAAAGGATAGTAGCATTTTTATTTTTGAGTGAACTGCCCTTTTACAATTCCAAAACGTTTTTGTGAATATTTGTGTAAAGTAACTGAATTTCATTGCAAACATTTTCATCTCTTTTACTGCCATTGATTGATTGATTGATTGATTTATTCTAAGCTTCTTTTGGGAATACTTGATTCTGATTGGTCAGTTGTAAAATTCTGTCAAATATTTTTTTAAGATCATTAATTGCATTTTTATATAATTTTATAAATAATTTTAATCACATCAAAAGCAGTCATAATATATATATATATATATATATATATATATATATATATATATATATATATACATTTTTTGGTAATATGTTTTCTACATGCACTCTGGTTTAAACACTCCACTTTAAAGGTCATGTCTTCTTTAAGGCGTCATTGTAAATGCCCACTGCTATGATTGGGTAACAACTTTGCATATGAAGCAAGTATTACATGTGGAACACTTATCATTTGTTTTACGATTGCTACCGTTGACTGCAGGTGCAGCAGGATGTCTTGTTCTGATTTATTATCTCTATTTTATAATAAAAGTAGAAAGTAGGTCATTTGGCTGCTTGGTTTCAGTTATATCTGTCTTTAAACTAACAAGGAAGTTTGAGTTGATGATGTTATTATAATTATTATTTACATTTTTTTAATCATCAGTATGTAAATTTGGTACACAATACACATTTTGTGTTTAAGGGAGAAAGAAATTCATACAGGTTTGGAAAAACATATTGGTATGTAAAGATTAACATTTTTATTTTGGGGCAAACCGTCCCTTTAACAATTCAAGTTTTTTGTCAATTCTCCTGCATTTCACTACAAATATTTTCTGTACATGTATTATTATTATTATTGTTATTGTTATTATTTTATTATGCTTCTTTTGGGAATACTTGATTTTGATCGAAGAACTCTGTCAAATATTTTTTAAACAGGCCATGAATTGCATTTTTATATTATTTTACATTATTATATCAGTTTCCTGATGTCCACTTCTAATGTTGTTAAAAAGAAATTACATCAAAAGCTGGCATAATATTTTGTATTCTACGCTGTTTTAGGCCTTCTGGTTTAAATACTCCACTTTAAGGTCATGTCTTCTTTAAGACGTCAATATAAACTGCTATGATTGGGTAACAACTTTGCAATAAAAAGTAGTTTACAAGTGGAACAACTTGTTTTTTTTTTTACGATTGCGACAGTTGTTTACAAGTGCAGAAGGAAGTCTTGTCCTGATTTATTATCTCTATTTTTTTTTCTATTTTTTATAATAAAAGTAGAAAGGGGTCATTTTGGCAGCTTGGGTTCAGTAAAAGCTGTTTTTATACTAATAAGGAAGTTTTGAGTTCATTTCAACTTACATTATGTTTTTAAAGTATGTATAGTTTATGTACCTTAATGCATCAGTTTCAGGAGCCTTTACTCCAGCCCGCTAAGAAAGCAGGTTTATTGACAAATATGACACTTGTTATTGCCTTTTACACTTTTTTTTTTTTTTTTAAATAATCA
This sequence comes from Labeo calbasu, assembly GCA_019740295.1. Taxonomy (NCBI): domain Eukaryota; kingdom Metazoa; phylum Chordata; class Actinopteri; order Cypriniformes; family Cyprinidae; genus Labeo; species Labeo calbasu. Next base: position 4,309 of record JAHKKF010534558.1, read on the forward strand.
GTATGCCAGTTTGGTAAATAATATGTATTTTCTATTATTAGTACAATAATCCTGCCTAATGCAGTGGATGAACAGAAAATAAATTATTATAAGAAAAAAAGAAAAAATTATTATAAGTACTGACTGCATTTTATACAGTTTACTGTACTTTCAAGTCAGTTTTTGATTTTAAGAAACATTTTTAGAAACAATCTAACCAGTACAGATAGAGAAGTATATATATATATATATATATATATATACATATATATGAAGAGTTCAGATGCAAAAGCCTCTAAATCCATCTGACGTATTTCTTTAAAATGAGCATTTCTTTCTGGCTACTTTGTATAGGTTTCTATGTAAGTACTGGTACTTCTGATTGGGTTGAGGCTGGAATTTAGCGAGTTTGAAGTAAAAGTATTTGATGGACGTATACTTTGTGTCAGGAGCATTCACTCAGTATCATAATCTCATTTTTGACTGAGATGGCTTTTAGCTGGTTTTTTAGTCTGGTCATATATATATATATATATATATATGATAGAGGCAACAATAACGTAGGATTACACTGGTTATTATAGAGTAAATCCTGATTAATTTTAACACTTCAGTATGTGACGGCCACAAAATTACAAATTCATGATCACAAAACAAATGCACTTACTCTTTGTTGATAACATCCTTCTTGTCATTACGTGTGTAGGGCCACTACCATATACTGAACCTGTTATGCCTGTTTTTCAGTCATGTGCATGCTAAAAGAAACTGATTGTTAAAACTAGTTTACAAAGTCCCTGCAACCCACACAGTAGTATTGAATGACATATACCACACAATTTAAAACTGAAGTAATTTAGCAGGCACCTTTTATTAGGAAGTAATTAAATCAACAATTTTTCAACAAAGCCACTACAAGACAGAACTGTTCACCTTGAAGCCTTACTATGTTGTTCAAATGACATAAATGATTGACTTATATTAGGTTGCATATTTTGAAACCTGCATTCTTTAGTCCACTGCAAACACCTTGCCCTGCCACATTCTTGTCAAATTCCCCGAAACAAACCAGAGAAACCAAAACTGCTAGACGTGAATAGGTGGGCGGGGTTTGTGCTTACTGAGGGCAGGACGGACGCTCCTGATTGGTCATTGTTGGATAGGTAGACAGGTCGTTTGAAAAAAAAATGATCTCGGGTAATGTTTTTTTCCATGAGCGAAACTTCCGAAGTCTCTCGATCTTCACTGTTCTCCTAAGTACGTCGAACAAGGAAGTGATTATTTTTTAGAAACAAACGTTTTAAAGATTCGCGTTCATCGAAGCTGAATTATAAACAAAATTTACGTTTTCTGAAGACTCGGGAATAAAGGTATTTCGATAGGATGCGGCACACCTCAGGTATTCGGACTGCCTTCGTCATATTGATTGGTAGGTGCATAACTTTAGTTATTTTTAAAATAAGAAAATAATGGTTTTTGTAAACGAAGTATCAAAAAATGTAGGATTGTAACTTCATTGTTTTGTTTTATGTTGGGCGCCATGCAGGGTTATGGATGGGCGAGGCTCAAGGTAAGAAAATTGACCTAATTTGCACAAGGGTTGTGTGAGTCTGTCAGAACCGCGAAACATTCCAGCTAAAATTAATACTTACAACGTTATTAGATCAGTTTATATACTTAAAATGTGAATTTATTTAGGAGAGTAAAGTAAATAAGTCACTGAAATCAATGTGTTTTTCTCAGAATGTGGTCGGCCAGTAATGCTAAACAGGATAGTTGGAGGTTCCTCTGCGTCAGAAGGCGCTTGGCCATGGCAGGTGGATATCCAGGTAAGAATGGCAGCCATTATGAAACAAAAGTTTTGGAAAACTGAGTCAGAGTTTACAGGCTTCAGTTACATAGAATACATTCCTGCAGCTCAGTCGAACAACACAGAGATTATAGTTTAAAGCATAACCTGGTCAAATGTATGAATGGAAAATAATCTTCAAGATTTGTTTTTTTTAATCCTAATATACAATTCCATAATTATTATTTATAATTTTACATATTAATCAAAAAGTTGTAGGTTGAAGCTTTATTAAGCTTATTTTACTTACTCTTTTTCATAAAAAAGTGTCACTTACACTTTCATATTTAATCTATACAAAAAGAAACAAATACAAAACAGTTACTAAAAGGGATAGTTTGCTGAAAAGTCCAAACAGCTTATGAAAACATCACATAATCCACAAGTAATCCTCACTTAAGGACTTGTTTATTATGATTGTACTAGAAAATGTGTTACAGTTTTTATCCTTTGTAAATATAAAACATCTTGCATAATCTTAATTGTTGTATTTTTTTATTTTTTTTGGTTTTTATTTCTATTGTATTTATGCAAGTTTTTTTTTTTTTTTTTTGTCAAGCGCCATTTACAAGTGAAAGAAAATGTTTAGGACCGTCGTGTTGGTGATTTTTGACTGGAGGAAGCATTATTATGACTAATAGCCAGAAGGAATGGTTTAAAGTCAAAACACCTTTATAGAAACACAGCTTTTCAATTCACAAAATGTTAATTGATATATGAGCGTCATGTGAATTACTTTTGGATTATTGTGATTTATCAGCTGTTTGGACTCTCATTCTGACGGCACCCATTTGCTACAAGTGATTTAATGCTAAAATTCCCAAAATATGTTCCAATGAACAAACAAACTCTACAACTGGACTGAGGATCAGTACATTTTCAGCAAATGCTAATTTTTGGGTAAGATTAGGAAAAAAAAAAAAAAAAATTAAAGAGCTATATATATATATATTATCACCTTTTTAAATTTGCAAAATGAACCACACATTTTTAATTCCTTATTGAATTTTTCTCACAATATATAAATAAATCAATTTTTTTTCCACATTTCACCTTTCCACTATTTTTAATATAAAGAAACAACCTTTACATTTAAACTGAATCAGGATATCTGTACAACCTTTAATTATGTTAATGTAAAGGTTTAGGATACGTTCTGAATTGTCTGTCAAATCTGGTTTCTTATCAATATCCTCTTGATCTCCTGCTGATGTGTGCGTTTAGACTGAAAAAGGAGGACATGTGTGCGGAGGAACTATCATCTCAGAGAAATGGGTGCTGTCTGCTGCACATTGCTTTCCCAAGTAAGTTGTACACCTTTCTTCAACACCCATATGCTCCTGTTTTATTCTTTTTTGGCCCTTTATATATCTCAATATATCTTGATATTTTTTTTTTGTCTCCATTCCGTGTAGTCCTAATGACATCTACCCCTACATCATTTACGCGGGCCGGCAGCAGCTGAACGGCTGGAACCCAGACGAGACCAGCCATAGGATCAATCGTGTGGTGGTTCCTCTGGGTTACACAGACCCTCAGCTGGGACAGGATATCGCTCTAGTGGAGCTGGCAACACCTGTTAGGTGGTCCGACCGCATTCAGCCTATTTGCTTGCCATATGCCAATGTGGAATTCAGCAGTGACATGAGGTGCATGATCACTGGATGGGGCGACATCAGAGATGGAGGTGAGTGGGAGCTGATTGAAACCCATCTGAAATTTCATCCATGCGCAGGTTGTGATGTTAAATATATTTCACTTAGAAATGACATTCGAAGTCAACATGAAGTAAAATTAAATAATAATATTTCCAATATTTATTTAATACTTCCAATACTTAATAATAATATACAATACTTTTTTTGTATAAATAAGTAAATAAAATAAAAATATGAAACACTTTAAGTAAATTAGGCATCACAACATTAAATGTAAAATGTTGAATGTGAATATTGGATATTCATTGTGATATTTGCTAAAGATTGCATTTATTAGTGTTATTTAATTATTGGTTTTAAAAATTGACTTTTAGTGTGTTGAATGACAGCAAAGGTATCTAAATAAGTACAATTAAAGGAGTAGTTCACCTCCAGAACAAAAATTTACAGATAATGTACGCACCTCGTTGTCATCCAAGATGTTCATTGCCTTTCTTTCTTCAGTCGTAAAGAAAATATGTATTTTGAGGAAAACATTTCAGGAATTATCTCCATAGAGTGAACTTCTATGGTGTCGGTGCATTTAAACGTCCATAATGCAGTTTCAATGCAGCTTCAGAGGACTCTAAACGATCCCAGCCGAGGAATAAGGGGTTTTTTTTTTTTTTTATCTACCGAAACCGATCGACTTTTTAATCTCAAATGCTTGTTTTCAACCTACCGCCAGTTAGGGTAGGTTGAAAAACTCATTTTCTCCTCCAGCTTCAAAATCATCCTACATTGCTGTTTTACTTTTAGTTTTTTTGTTTGTTTTTTTTTTGTGAGGGACATTTGACCTTCTTTGCATTTTCACTTTATAAAAACTGGGTCGGTACTTCTGCAGGGATGTAGGACGATTTTGAAGTTGGAGGAGAAAATGAGATGGGAGTATTTCGACATACCCTAAGTGTGTTGACCCAGATTACACAGAGTATGCATGCGCATGGCAGAGCTAGACAAGGCGAGCATTAGATGGCAGAAAAGATGGTCTAAATGTCAAAAAATGGAAATAGTATGCACAATTAAATATACAATATTGATTGATAATTTATGTGTTACAAATATATTGTATATCCCTGCTGTTTACTTTTGTGTGTGTTTTCTTTTACATTTCTTATGCTCACCAAGGTTGGATTTATTGCTCAAAATTACAGAAGAAAGCAGTAATACTGTGAAATATTACTACAATTTAATAAAACAGCTTTAGATTTTGATATATTTTAAAATGTAATTTATTTCTGTGATGCAATGCTGATTTTTCAGAATCATTACTCCAGTCTTCAGTGTCACATGATCCTTCAGAAATCAATCTAATATGCAGATTTGCTGCTTAGAAAACATTTCTGATTATTATCAGTTTTGAAAACATTATGCTGCTTCACATTTTTCTGGGAGCTGTGATGAAGATTTTAAATAAATTATGATGGTTTCCACTTAATTATTAAGAAGCAAAAACTGTTTTAAACATTGATAATAACAAGAAGCATTATTAATAATCAAGCACAAGTAATAATTAGCTTTTCTGTCCCAGAAATAAATTACATATTGTAAAATATATTACAATTGTAAACATTCATTTTAAATTGTAATAATAATATTTCACAATATTACTGTTTTTACTGTATTTTTGATCATGCAAATTTGATACATTGATCATTTCACATAATGTAGCATTGGTGAGCAAGATTCAATTGAAAGTAAAAAAAAAAGTTAAAGAATTGGTGATTGCGACAGACAATGAATGAAGAAATTCTCATTCCTTCAGTGTGTGCAAAGACAAAAGAAATAAACTCGTTGCATCTGTCTTGTTCAGTTGCTCTGCAGGGCGTTGGGGCGTTACAGGAAGTCCAACTGCCAATCATTGATTCAAAGACTTGTCAGGATATGTATCTGATAAACCCCATAGAGAACATTGACATCCGCCATGACATGATGTGTGCTGGTTTCCAACAAGGAGGCAAAGACTCCTGCCAGGTGAGGACAGCATTGCATTTAAATAAAATGTTTTATACAAATATATACATATGTTTAAAAAGCAACCCAATTTGTGCATTTCTAATGCTTGTAATACCCTTCTGTTCTCATATATTTCTCCATGTGTGCTTTTTCAGGGTGACTCTGGCGGCCCTCTGGTGTGTCAGGTCAGTGACGGAAGTTGGGTGCAAGCTGGAATCGTGAGCTTCGGTCTCGGCTGCGCTAAAGCAAACCGACCAGGAGTCTATGCCAAAGTATCCAGCTTCACTAACTTCATCCAGAACCATGTTGGAGGAGTCCAGCTCAAGAGCGCGTCGAGTCACATCTGGGCTGACCGGGTCATGGTGCTCATCAGGACTCTGGTGCTACTGGCATTGGTGCAGCTAATGAGATAAACACACTGATCCTCGCACAAGCCAAAAGCCTCCTGCCCCAAAATACCGTCCTGCATAAAGAGGGATTTTAATGCCATTAAGTAGCTTTTTAATCAGTTTTTAAACAACTTCATATAATGTAGTTTCCTATGTGGTTTTCACCAAAAATACACACTGAATGATTTGAAATGAAAGATAAAAGTATGCTTTTACCTGTTCACTTGATTGTTAATATAATCTTTTAACTGTCTGAAACTGTAATGGTTAACTTCGAGATGAATAAACCATCTAATTAAACTGTGCAAATAATGCAATTTGTAAACTGAAACTCTCAAATCCACAGAAAATGGTTCTCGTAGGCAGCTGTTCAAATGTGAGATTTAACAATCGTGATGCATACTAAAATATTAATGGACACTTATTTGATCCAGCCTTTTGCACAGCAAATTGTTTGCCTTTATGTCAGGACAAATTCAAATTCACACGTGCAATTAGATGTTTGTGATGTTAAAGATTTAATGCTTTTTCTAGAGTCAGCCAGTTGTATATTTGTATTCTTGGTGACTGTTTCTCTTAAAGTACTGTAAATAAAACTTTGTAATAAAGTGATTTTTGTAACTGATATTTTGCATGTTGTTTATGGTAGAGGTGAACACAGAGGATTTGACCCACCTTAAAAGCTTTACTGACCAATCCTGTCTTAGCATCTGTTGCTGCCTGGCATTTTGTCAGATGAGTTTTTCCTCATTCTTAAATTTAAGTCTGTGGAAGATTTGGGTTTAATCATAACTTTATATAAATGATCCAAAAATGAAAATATTTTAAAATGTGTATTCAGCATCAGTATGAACACCTACGTTTTCTCCAGGGAAATGAACATTTCATTTATGTATTGGTTCAGGTTTTAGAGGTAATTTCTGCAATCACTTTTAAATAATGCTTTTAAACTTTAAGAAGCTTTTGATTCGATTTTAGACTCTGCAGTTTTTAATCAAAAAATATAATTTAACTGTTCCTTAAACAAACAAACAACAACAGATAAATGCTTGCGTTAATTCATTTTTGTAAGAGTAACAAAGCGGTCAAGGCTTAGTTAATATCAATTTGCATATTACTACAAAGTGCCTTCTATTTATTAAAACATTTTAATTCACGATTATAATCATATCCACCTTATTTTTCAACACGGTAGTAAGCCGTTTTCTGTGAATGTGCACGACTTCCGGTTCATTAGCCACCAGAAGGAAAAATCGAGAAGAATATCAAAGTGCACTAAATGATAAAACTGACTATACTACATACCACTGTGTTCATAATTAAGATAATACATTAAAATAATATGGTAAGACACACCAGTTCGCAATATCAAGTTGCAAAACGAGCTGTTTTGTGCAGCTAAAATCAGCTGGAAAGGGATGAGACCGGACGCCTCGCACATAAAATGTACAAATGGCCGCGCCCACTCTTACGGGAAAAAACAAGGTGATTTTTATTTAAGTTCTTTAAGTAATCTCTGGTATTTTCATAAGAATAATGTATATTTATTATAGCAACGCTTAGCATAGAGCCTTTAGCATCCATAAATATTATATTTCTGCCTCATACAGTGATCTGAATGCCATCTGATTGTAATCATTTGAGACACACTCTGAGGTGTCTCAAAGGGAGTTTTGAGCTTTAAAAGTTCTTGTTTTAAATGCCGATTTTGCTTGATATTGTATATAAACAAAAGAACACTGCAGAAAAATACCATTATAGAGAGTTTGTGCTTGTGTCACGATTTGGTCGGGTAATGTACTAGTGAATACGTTGTTCTGCTTATGCGGTCTAAACCACGAGAGAAAAAAAAAACGTGTGGAAGCTGCTGCTAAAACAAAGAGAAGTACTTAGTATGAACAGTATTAATTAAGATATTAGCCTAATATTTTACCTACCTGACCAGATTAGAACAAACACAAATGTTTTCAAGATTCTTGCCTTGGAAATCCTGGTTCAGTTTGGCCAACCACAAATGCTTTTTGTTCCTCAGACATTTTTTTTGCATTTGTTATGACTTTTGGCAGACTATAGTACTCCAAATGTTTTCCAAAACATGACAATAATTGACAATAACTGATCATTTTCAGCAGCAGTAATCAGTAAAATATGCAAGTTTCGTTTAGATCAGTGCTATTGTTTACATTCAGCGCCGCCAATATGGTCATTAATGATGCGTCATGAAAACACACTACTAAACAACACAAATCCCTTTGATAGCTTTATTCAAGACAATACTCTTTTGTTGCTGGTGTAAAACGGAGCATATCTGCATGTGGTGCAGCAAGTTTCACTATTTTCTACAAGGCATTCATGCAACATCAAATGAAATGTTCTACTTTCTACAGACAGTCATTATGTCATTGTGCTCTGCTGTGTTTCATCCACCGTAATACTGCTGCCCTGCTGGTGATTCCTACTGTAGTGTACTAGAAAATAGCTTTAAACACTGGTCTTCTAAACAACTCACTATTTCAACTGAATTATTCTTTACTTGGCTGAATGGAGTGATATTCCAGAGTGAATCTATGGCACTAGCACCGCTAAACTGAACTGAACTCTTCTCCCTCCCTGGATATGAATTGGCACTGAACTTCTGAGAATGGAAACCCCTTAAGAACCGAACAGAGCATCATACTTTAATGTTGGCAGAAATAAATAACGCATACGAACCCATTAAAGATAAAGGCACTTTTCTGGGTAAGATTCTAGGTAAAGGCCTTAATAATTTGGAGCCTCGAACATATTCTTTCTAGCGTACACTGGTGCACAATACAGCTATCATATTCCTCTGTTCACAGCTCTCAACCGGTTCTACAGGGGGATGGAGACAGAATGCATGGCTGATCAGGTATCAGGAAGCGTTGAGTTGTCCGAGAGGATCATGGGAGATCCCAGCTGGAGCTCCTGCTGAAGTGACTCCATGTCAGCAGGGGTCATGCGGTGTACCTCGAGCCAATCAGAGAGCAGGGATGCAGACAGGGGGGCCAAGTCATTGTGACTAATGAAACAGAATTGAGACCGTTGAAATGTATGTTACGGTCAAGTACTGTAATTAGCATTGCTGTATAGTTTAAAAATTGGAACTGACCTTTCCCTGAGGTCGGAGTGTTGGAGTTCGGTGAGAGACTGAGTGAGGAGGTCATCGAGGTCAAAGCCAACGCCGTATCCCGCTCCACTGCCTTTAGGAGTCACTGAGAAAACCGGTGGCAAAATGTCTTCAACCTGACATGGAAAATGATGGAGTGAAGAATGAAACAAACGGACAAGATCAAGATTAAAGCGTAAACCAATAAAAAAAATACAGAAATGTGTTTTCCAAACACAAAGAAGTTAGAGAGCCAACGTTCACCTGTGACTTGGAGAGCTGCTGTGTGACTGTATGGATGTCAGGGATGCTGTTTGCCGGCTGTCCCGTGTCGGTGAGACCAAGGCAGGGTTGAGCTGCAGCTCCCGGAGGCTGTTTTGAAGGGCCCTGCATATGAGAGCCGTTCTGTCGCTCCTCTAAAACGCAAAGTTTGTCCAGGGCTTGAGGACCATTGCTGATCTCTGAATTAGAAAGAGAAGTGCTGGTGTCGGAAACGCCAATGCTGGGGTTCAGAGCTGGTGGTTTGGTCATGAATGATTCCAGCGGCAGCAGCTGGATGTGAGCGTTCGACTGTGACTGCGTGTGTGTAACAGGCTTTGGCTGCGTTTGCATAGGCGCAAAACCACTGTGTGCAGGATTATTCAGTTCTGGTGGAGGTTGGTGAGTTTTCTGGGGTTGGTGCGGAGACGTTCCTGTCCAGTTCTCAAGACCGGTGAACATTGTTCCAACAGTCAAAAACTGAGGTTTTAATATGTTGTTTTTGGCAAAGGCACATGGGGCGGTTACCACACCAACACCTCCTCCTCCTCCTACAGCAACTATCCCAACATCTCCATTCTGAGCTGGGCCTAAAGAGACGGGCGGTGCATCGTGAGTCGGAGTTGGATGGAATATTCCAGCTGGCAAACACTGTCCCATTTGAGGCAGCATCTGTGGTGGTTTGAAAGCCTGCACTTCGTTGGGTTGTTTTGGCGGCATTGATTCTCCCCCCTCTGAGTTTGTCTGTATGACATTGCTTCCTTTTGCTGGCTGCATTTGGACCATCTTATTCTCACCAGTTTTGGCACTATTGGTTTCTGGGGTCTGTGATTTGTCCACACGGTTGTCCATCATTCGCCCCCAGCGCTCCAACAACTTCTTGTCATTGTCGCTGAGTAAAACGCCACCCAAAGATTCGCCTTGTTTTCCCTCCTTTTTCTCCTTCTCTTTCAGCTTCCTCTTTCGCTCCATTGCACGCTCATGTCTCTTCCTCCGCTTCTCTTCCCTTTCTCGTTGTCTCTCCTGGGCTGTGACTGGTTTCCTCTGCTCTGGACCAGAGTTGGAGGAGGAGAGGGATGAGGATAAACTTCCAGCAGATCCTCTGAGTAAATCTATACCAAGTGCTGCAGGGCCTCCATCTGAGGATGAGAGAATCAGTATATTATTGACATGACAGTACTTTTCTACTAAGGTTTATATTAGTAGGCAGAAAAAAAGAGGCAGTGACAACCTCATAGAATTAATATTTTACACTTATAATATTTTTAGTATATAAATATAAAATACATAGTATTTAAAAATATATCTCATATAAAATGACCCTGGACCACAAAACTAGTCTTAAGTAGCACAAGTATATTTGTAGCAATAGCCAATTATACACTGTATGGGTTAAAATGATCGATTTTTGTTTTATGACAAAAATCATTAGGATATTAAGTAAAGATCATGTTCCATGAAGATGTTTTGTAAATTTTCTACTGTAAATATATCAAAACTTAATTTTTGATTCATAATATGCATTTTTATGAACTTCAAATAGTTGTATCTCGACCAAATATGATACTATCCTAACAAACCATCAATGAAATGCTTATTTATTCAGTTTTCAGATTGTATAAATTTATCAAATGAAAAAAAAAAAAAACCCTGACCCTAATGACTGGTTTTGTGGTCCAGGGTCACAAAAAAAAAGTTCCATTTAAAAGTCTGGGGTCTTTTTAACGGTTTTTGAAGGTCATTTTTTGTTCACCGAGCTGCATTTATTTGATCAAAAATACAATAAAACAGTAATATTGTGAAATATTACAATTTAAAATAACTGTTTTCTATTTAAATATATTTTAAAATGTAATGTATTCTTGTGATGCAAAGCTGAATGTTCAGCAGCCATTATTTCAGTCTTCAGTGTTCAAAAATAATATTATATTTTTATTATTAATGTTAAAAACAGCTGTATATAATATTTTTCGTGGATTTTTTGATAAATAGTAAATAGTAAGAACAAAATTTACTTGAAATAGATTTTTTTGTAGTATTTTGAATGTTTTTACGGTCACTTGAGAGTACTATAATACATACTTAAAAAAATAAAAAAGTAAATGTTACAGACCTTATGACTGCTAACGTGTATTTATAAAAGAAACCATTTTTACAATAAAAATTGGGTCTTAAAATTGGGAATTAGTTGGTTTTTAGTGGTTTTACACTCATGTCGTTCCAAACCCATAAGACTTTCTTTCAGCTTTAGAACACACATTAATATACTTTTGATGAAATCTGAGAGCTTTCCAACCCTGCATAGACAGCAATGGTACTAACATGTTTAAGGCCCAGAAAGGTAGTAAGGACATTGATAAGATCATCTATGTGACATCAGTGGTTCAACCGTAATTTTATGAAGCTACGAGAATACTTCTTGTGCGCAAAGAAAACTGTGCACAAGTTCTCCTGTCAGTCTTCGATGCACATTCACAAGAGTACATGAGGCATGCAGGGTCAGAAAACTCTTGGATTTGACCAAAATTATCTTAATTTGTGCTATGAAGTTAAACAAAAGTCTTACCGGTGAGTAATTAATGACAAAATTTCGTTTTTGGGTGAACTACCCCTTTAAGCAATCTATGGCCACATATACATTGCAAACTCTCTCACCTCGAGCCTTCTGTCTTAGTGCTGATTTAAGCAAGGCAGCTTTGAGAGCTGCTTTTGTGTCTTCTGAAATTGCTCCTTCCTTTTTTGTACCTTCCCCAGTAGTTACTTTCCCTCCTTTGCCCAGGGAACGCGTGAGATTTTGAGAGAGCGACTGAGCCTGGGACTGTGTGAGAGAGAGTGAAGGGATCGACTGAGGAAGACTTGAAGTGGGGGGAGTCTGAGAGATGGGGTGGGATGGAATCATTTGATTGGATGCAACAAGCTCCTCCTTAGTGCAGTTTGTCGTTGGTTCGTTAAACGTCGTATCTTTGTCTGTGGGAGTGGTCAGATCGATGGTTTCAGGCTGGCCGTCGGAGTTGGCGCTGGGCATGTCCACATCCTGGCAGCTTACCTGAGCCAAATGTGGCAGAATCTGAGTAAGGTGATGTGGAGCTTGAAACGAGTTTGCATTCGTCCGAGTTTGCGTAGCGTCTGTGGGTTTGAAGCTGAGATTTGTGCGAGTCTGTGCTGTTTCTGACTGTGGAGCTGCACAACCAACCCCTGCCGAACTGGAATGGAGTGGCTTAAACTGGATCTTCTTCCTGACACCCTGCTTCTTCTTATGGAAGTCCTGGATTTCTGCTAGTATAGCTTCTTTGATTTGTTCTTTGCCCATTGGCTGCCGGTCAAACTCGAAATCGAAGGCGGGAACGCACACTGGCTCGTCATCCGGGTCGTGGTACTTGGCGAGGTAAGGGTGTTCGAGGGCTTGACATGCACTGATCCGCTCACGAGGGTCAAATCGTAGCATTGCGGCCAACAAATCCAATGCACTGGGCTCAGCCTGCGGATACAGTGCTGCAAGTGGCTCTGGTGCTTTTGAAGGGAGGCTTCTAACGTAAGAACGCACCCGATCCGACCCTATCGAGCTGATGATGCTTTCAGGTGGCGTTCCCAAAACCGAAAGAATCAGCTGAAGCTGATGCACATAGTTTTTCCCTGGAAACATCTGCCTCCTGCCAAGCATCTCACCAAAGATGCAGCCAACTGACCAGAGGTCGATGGCTAAGCTGTAGTGGTAAAGCGACAACATGAGCTCAGGTGCGCGATACCAACGGGTGGCCACGTACTCGGTCATAAAGGAACGCGACTCTTCGGAGTGGGCCGCGCTTAGTCCACGTGCCATGCCGAAGTCGCCAATTTTCAGCTCGCAGTTTTCGTTGACCAGCAGGTTGGACGGCTTGAGATCACGGTGAATAACATTGGCAGAGTGAATGTATTTCAGGCCTCTTAACAGCTGATACAGGAAGTAGCGTGTGTGTTCTGGGGTTAGAGGTTGTCGGGAGTGAATAATCTGATGCAGGTCACTCTCCATTAGGTCGAGAACCACGTACCTAAAGAATGAGAGATACTTTTAGCACATTGAATATGAAGAAAGAATATCTAGGCTACTTTGTATTCAAGCTTACACTGATTTGAAAGCCGAGTGAGGGACCACAGGCTGGAGAATGTCTTTAATGGCGATGATGTTGTCATGTTTGAAGTGCTTGAGGATCTTGAGTTCTCGCAGTGTGCGTTTGGCATTTGTCACAACCTCAAAGGCATTAGGGATCTTCTTTATTGCCACCTGCTGGCCTGAATACATAAATAAGTTCAGTTATTAGATGTATCTATCCAAACAGATTCGTAACAAAATTATGTTTTTTGGAAAACAATTCAGGATTTCTATCTCGTAGTGGACTTCGATTGTGTCCGCGAGTTTGAACTTCCAAAATGCAGTTTAAATGCAGCTTCAAACAATCCTAGCTGAGGAAGAAGGGTCTTATCTAGTGAAACGATTGGTTATTTTCTTTTAAAAAAAGATATATATAATATATAGTATATAATTTATATACTTTTTAAACTCAAATGCTCGTCTTGTCTAGCTCTGTGTGTACTCCGGTTCAAGACAGTTAGGGTCGAAAAACTCCCATCTCATTTTCTTCTCCAACTTCAAAATCATCCTACATCGCTGTTTTATTCATTTCTTGTAAAGCTGTATGATCATCTTTGCATGTTCATATTGTAAACACTGGATTGGTACTTCTGCAGCGATGTAGGACGATTTTGAAGTTGGAGAAGAAAATGAAATGGGAACTCTCTTGAACCAGAATACACACGCAGAGTTGGACAAGATGCACATTTGAGGTTAAAAAGTATATAAACTATAGTTTTTTAAAGAAAATAACCTATTGTTTTGCTAGATAAGACCATTCTTCCTCGGCTGGGATCGTTCAGAGCCCTTTGAAGCTGCATTTAAACTGCATTTTGGAAGTTCAAACTCGGATATGGAGAGAAATCCTGAAATGTTTCCCTCAAAAATCATAATTTCTTTATGACTGAAGAAAGAAAGACACAAACATCTTGGATGACAAGGGACTGAGTAAATTATCAGTAAATTTTTTCTTCTGAAAGTGAACTTCTCCTTTAAGCCTAGTCCCAGACTAATATATAAGTCTGAGCTATTTCAACTGAAAGAAACTTGCACCGACTAATCTTAAAATACATCAGTGGCTTTGTTTTGTCTTGTCTCAAATGTGTTTTTCTCAGGCAAGTTTATAAAAAAATTACTTTGTCCTAATTGAACTATTGCCTAATCCTGGCTTAGTCTAAGCCCTGTCTTTGAAACCAGGCCTTTAATTTTCAAAGCAGTATGTTAAAGTAAGCTATTTTCTATGAATGGGCCAGACTTCTGACTCAATAGATGCTAAGTGTAAACACTGGACATTAAAACTATTTTAGCTACAAACTAGTGTGCTTATGATTATGATAATAAATTAAAATATGATAATAAATACCAGTTTGCTACATCAAGCATCACAACAGGCAGTTTTTGTACAGCTAAAGTAACTGGAAGTGACACCAGAAGCCAAGTTAAAAAAAAAAAAAATGGCTGCATCTGCTGTTACATAAATTAGATATATATATATATATATATATATATATATATATATATAATAAAATAAGAGAAATTACAATTTTAAAAGATACATACTAGCATGGCGTCTAAAATTAATTAAAATTAATTTTTGCTTCTTTTAATGTTACATGTCTGTGAATTATCTAAATACATTATAGGAACATTAATTGGTTACTTAAATTAGTAATCAAATAAACTAAAATATGTATTTTTTTTTTTTATGCCAATTATACTTATTCTGTGTTGCAATGTTAAGAAAACTCCTTATTACTTTACATGCCAGACAGGGAACGTGATTAATTGTGTTCATTTTCTTAATCATTTTTTAATCCAGCTTAATTAACGTGTTAAATTCACAGCCCCAATTACAATACATTATCTTAAAAATATACTTATTGCAAATAAAAACAGTGTACAAAATAGACTTATTGCATAACAGTAAACAAACAGCAAAATATGTTCTGGTTATATCTCTGTTAATAATAATGAACACGAAAACATTTCTATAACATGTTTAATTTTATATTCATAATTTTATATTATTATTCGTATTCATATTATCAATATAATTTTATAATAACAATAATAATTACTATTATACATTAATAATGTTGTAATAATAATACAGTAATACAACTAATTTGATAAAAATTATAATAATAATAATATATTCTGACATCAAATATTTATTTTTTTCTTATTCAGGTCTTGTTATTGTAAGTCACTGAAATGCATCTTGGCACCCTTACCATTGTCTCGTCTTCGGGCTGATGAGACCACACCATAAGCACCTGTACCAATGGTCTCAATAATGTCATATTCTTCCCCAACTTCAAACTTCACATCCAGGGAGTGGGCTTTAAGCAGAGCCAAGTTCTTGTCTGCGACAGTATTTGCATCTGTTACAATAGATGTGTCATCATTAGGCTGTGAGGGACCTTCTGTAACGCCTCTGTGATGGTTCTTTTCATTGTTGCCCTCTCTCCTGCTATTGCCCTCAGAGGCTTTATGGGCCGGCACTGCTTGGCTGTCATTTGTCTCTTCCCTCTCATTAGTTGACATTCTGAAACAAAACATTCAAATAACTGTTAAAGATGATAGATTTTACTTTCTGTTTCTCTGCTTATTATAACGGACTAACTTAACTCTAAACTTCTCATGGACATGCCAAACAGTTAATGCACAGTCTAACTAATCTTTCCTTTTAATCAGTAACAGAAAAGACAATAATTTACAGTAGTTCAAATACAGCACCACTTTTATGTAACACACATACACACACACAAATGTTTATAGTTTGCCTGAAATAATAATACCAATATTCCAAATATAAAAACCAAGCTTTTATGTATTTATCGTTTTAAGAAACACAATTATGCGAGGTGAGCACACAGAGGTGTGAGTGGCGTATAACCAAAACCACAAAAAATAACAGCAGCAGACATCACTTACATGTAATTGTTCGTAATCGGACAAAATACTATAGGTTCAGCAGGGCGTAGCTGGCGTTTGTGAGCAATTAATCCTATTTATTAGCCGTAGGGGCGTGAGAGCCTATACTAGCCCAAAAGAGCTTTACCAACAGTATGTTCACTCATTCTTTCTTTTCATATTAGAACAAAGACAAATAAAAGCAGATGTTGTGTAATAAAAGCGGTCATAATTACCTGTTAATATATGGAAGCAGTGGAAATTCTGAGCGGTTCTTTCAAAGCATGTCCATTCTTTGCTATCACGAAGCACCGTTTTACTTCCTTGTGTTTTTCCGTATTGTGTCTGAATGAAAGCAAAGCTACCAATCGGCTGTATGCTCGCAAAAGGATTAGCCAATGGGATTCGACAACATTGCTCGAGGGGCGGGCTCATTTGAGGTGTAAAATAGGGTCATTCTTTGGGCGGCGTCGAGTGTAAATAAGAAAGACGCGCACTTGCTATAACATGTCAGACTCTATATAATTATTAATAAAATACAGTCCAAATCTGTAATAATAATAATAATAATAATAATAATAATAATAATAATAATAATAATAATAATAATAGTAGAGTAAATAAAGGAATACATTTGATCCTGAATTTATTTCTATATTACTTTCTTCATTTATTTATTATTTAAATATGGAAATACACTAGCAGTCAAACGTTTTTAATGTTTTTTTGTAAGAAGTCTTTTTTATTCGATACAAAGTACGGCAAAAATAGTAATATTGTGAAATATTTTACTATTTAAAATAACTGCTTTCTATTTGAATATATTTTAAAATGTAATTTATTCCTGTTTCAAAGCAGATTTTTTAGCATCATTACTTCAGTCACATGATCCTTCAGAAATTATTCCAATATTCTGATTTGCTGATCAAAAAACATGTTTCTTTGATAAACAGAAAGTTCAGAAGAACAGCATTTATCTATATAGAAATCTTTTGTATGCCTTTATCATCACTTTTGATCAATTCATATATATATATATATATATATATATATATCAAGCTTTGATCACAGGAATAAATTTTTTTAAATAGTAAAAATATTTCACAATATTACTGCTTTTGCTGTATTTTGAATGTAATAAATGCAGGCTTGATGAGCAGAAGAGAATTAAAAAACATTAAAAATTAATTGTACTAGTTTATAGACATTTATTTATTTCCTTTTTTCATATATTTCTTATATTTAATTTATGCAGGTTTGGATCTCCATACAACAGAACTACTTTCGTTTACTAATTTGAACATTTTAACACGTGGAATAATTAATCCAAACCGCCAAACTGTGTGTTTTAAAGCGTTTTTATTGTGATTGTGATTTATCCAACATCGCTTAGGGTCAGTGTTTTTTTGCTATGCTATCTGCTTACAGCATTAGAGGGCTGTGGTAGGTATAAATGTGAATTTCAGGTACCAATCCTTGCACCTAGTAGATGAAAACGATTACATTTTATCGTATAAATGCTAAAATGCTAGACTAAGCGCCCCCTGCAGGACACAAGCGCAACATCCCATAGAAAACCGTTATTAGCCAGTACCATCGGTCAACATGCCACGCGTGTCAGTTCTATGGTCCAATCACAGCTCTTCTCTCAGGCTTTTCCACGTTGCAATATATTCAAGGTGGGAGCCTGTCAAAATCGAACATAGATATTCGACAGTTACAAACTGCACATAAAAGTAGCATCTTTTTAGTCTGCAAAACAGGCTTTTGTAAATTCCGTAATTTGTCAAAAGTTTTAACACTGCCACTGCAATGTCCTCGAAGCATTCCTCGACTGGAGTTCCTAAATGGGAATATCGCGTCCGCTTCATCCTGTGTTTTCTGGGTTTGGTTCTGTCTGTTTACGCTCTTCATGTCGAACTGTCCCGGGAGAACGACCCCGAATATCGCGCGATGTGCGACCTGGGCCATTCCGTGAGCTGCTCTAAAGTCTTCACATCCAGGTAAATTTCAGTTCTGGCAGTTTTCATGCATTGGTATGACCTATGCAATATTTTAAGGCAAGACACCCGAGGTGAACAGGGTAAAGATATAACTAACAGATATCACCTTACTTCCCCAGCTGATTGATTACGAACTGCAAGCATTTTTGTGCATTTTATGTTTTTATAAGTTATTATAAGCATTAGGCCTACAGTATTAAATATGCTCTAATTTGCATGCATTTCTAGAACAGAATTTTAAACAATGCATAAATCCAGGTTCAGATCATAAATCAAACTGACTTTTTTTTTCCTTTTTTAATTTAATGATATAATAAAATTTAATATAAAACTAGGCAAATGATATATGATCAAACCCCTCTGTAAAAACCTTCAAAATATAGATAAAAATAAAGCTACTCAAGTGGAAATTTCTGGCTCTGTGGAGGAGAAAACTACTTCTTTAAAGATGTGTAGTCTATTGTAATTGAAATCTACAGTTGAAAATAGATAAAGTGCAATAAAATAAGCACTTAAACTTGTATTTTCATTGTTTCATTATTTCCATTGGTTAGAAAAAATGTATTATGAAAAGCCAAACATGCCTAAATCTCAAAATTGACTAATGCATGAAAAAACAGTAGTGTCTTTGCCATTAATATTTGTCTAATGCAACCTGCAAACAGTGAATATTTGCATGCAAGAAACATTCATTATCAACTGATGGATTGGTCAAACTGCTGTTTCTCAGATGGGGACGTGGATTTGGGCTCGTCCAGATCTTTACTTCCAAAGACAGCGTGCTAAACCAGCCGAACAGTATATTGGGAATCATATTTTATACTTTACAACTGGGTTTAGGTAAGTGCTGTTAGGCCACTAATGGTTTGCTCTGCGACCCAAAATCTATTTTAACAATAATATAATCTGCAGATAAATTGTGCTAGACTTTCTAATTTCACCTTTCTGAGCTATTTTTTGCCCTAACCAATAGGTATTTACCGTAAATTATACAGTTGGTTATGTAATAACTTGTACAGGCATCTCATTTGGTCCTCAGTTATATTGTATGTCTAGTTTATTGTCTGAAGAGGAAGCACAAACGTAATGTTCTTTATGATCAACAGGTCAGCTGGTGTCCAGCAGAGCAGTGTTTTTCCTTGTCATGTCTTCTTGGGTGTCAGTGGCCGGATCTGTGTATCTGGCTGCTATTCTGGCATTCGTCTTGGGTGATTTCTGCGTGGTCTGCGTCTCAACCTACTTCATAAACTTTGCACTCCTCTACACGAACCTAAAGAGAAGGATGGGACTGGAGGGACGTCTGAAGAAAGGGAAGAGCAAATGAAACTGTTTTTTTTTTTGGAAGACGTCAGGGATTAAGCTGCCTCTAAAATCTGGGGAAAAAAGAGAGGTATATGCATAAAATAAAACGTTGACAGATTATTATTGGAAATCCTGGCAATTTGCAGACTAGTTTTAAAAAAGAAAAATAATATCAATAATCTGGTAATCTTCACATGTCCATAGAGACAAATAGGGGAGGAAGCCTAAGTTTTATTATTTATAATCTACAATTTCAGAATGATGAAAGACATGTTAAGTGTATGATTCTTATGACCATGTGTTTTGCATCTAGGTTAGATTGTTATGTGTACAGGTAGCCTAATTGTGAAAATGATATCTGATAAAATTGTGATTAAAGCTTTATGTGATGAATAAAGACAAGATTTTCCAGTAAATCCAGTTTGATTGTTTATTATTTTTTAATTTTTTTTTTAAAGTATATGAAATTTTAAATATATAATTTTGATACAGATACTATATAATTAAAATAAAAAAAGATAAAATAAAAATGAAAATAATAAATACTAGAACAAAAAAATAAGTACTAATAAAAGTAATATAATAAATTTATTATAATTGTATTAAAATATTTTAAAATTATAATATAAAGTATATCAATTAATTTTCCTTTTTGTTTTGTATATAATTTGAGATGCACACATATGAATTTGTGTATAATCTATACACATTATCAATCAATCTATCTGTATTTCGATTTCTGAAGATAATGCAAGACATGCAAGAAACACAATGTACCTCACTTTTTATTCTAATATATAAGATACTCCTAAAAATTGTAATTCTTTAGTAGCACATGCACATTTATCTGGTAACTGACAATTCAGTCCATTATAAGGGATTGCTGTCCAAATGGCGACATCTTCTGGTCAGAGTATGTCATTGTGCTTACAGTATAATTTTGCCTATGGTGCTCTTTAGTTAAAAATTTCAGATGTTTACTTGTTCATTTCTTAGTTACCATTGTATTGCATTGCATCATATGTTGTTGTGTTATACAGATCTCATTGGTTTAGGTCTACATTACAAGATATCAGAATTTCATCTTAATTTTTGACCATATAGCCAAACATCAGCATCTACACAATTT
>JAHKKF010534561.1:0-30100 GCA_019740295.1 Labeo calbasu
AGTTATTTAATTGCATAGAAAAGGACCTGACAAAAATGTTTAATTCAGATGATAATTTCAAATGGCACTTAAGAGGCTTTTGTGTCTGAGATATGTATATGTGTGTGTGTGTGTGTGTGTGTATATATATATATATATATATATATATATATATATAAACCTGTAAGTAAGTGCCATCTGAAGTTTTCATCTAAAATGAGCATTTTTCACTTTGATGGCAATGATTTTTTCCCCCCCAAAGTATTCAAAAACTACTAGTTTAGCATCAAGAGATGAGACCAGATTGTCTATACCCATTGCTGAAAGGCCATTACAGTATGACACAAGTTTTTAGGGGTAGATCCATCATTATGTCCTTTCTGTCAAAACCCATTATCCATGAAACATGTTTTATTAGTACTGGTTTTAATCCTGTGAGAGAGCTTTTTACTCTGCTACTTACTACTTTATTACTTTTTTATGGCAAAAGTAGACTGTAAACACAGATTTCCCATAAAATAGCCACATAAGTTGGCATGGTGTTTAGAAAAACAAACTGGCAACTCAGATGATATAATAGTACTTGCATGGCAGCAAACGATTAGTGTTCAAGTTTAAGGTGAGATTAAAGAAAGGCTGAGAACACAAATAAAGATCTAGGTAGGAAATATGTAGGATTTAAAGAGATAGTTCACCTACAAATACAAATTCCTGTGGAACATAAAAGATCTTTTTTTCTTCTTTCCCCATACCATGGATGTCAGTTGTCACCAGAGCTCTTTGGTTTCCAGCAAAAGAAAGTCATGAAACGTTAGTTAAACATTAGTATAGGAATGAGGAAATTATTTATTTTCTGTAATTTAATCAGAAGCCATAAGCAGGCAATTTTTATGCACTGCTCGTCTTACATGTTCTGTAAAAACGGTAAAACGGTAACCAAACAATTCTGGGCCTCGTCCCCAGCCGTAATACGTTTCCTGCAAATGATCACGTGATTTGTGTCAGTTACAACGCCTCGGTCACAACAGTCTGTAAGATGTCTGTAGAAGCCTGATTCCGCTATCCTAGCGTCGTTGGAAGAGCTTTTCTTCTGTTCCTGGCTGTCAGAACATTTTACCCAGGGACATTTTCCACCTACCCCGTCTAATTCGCCGTCATAATGCTGAATTTCTGTCCTCAGTGTGGCTCAAAGTTACAGCCTGGTTTCAAATTCTGCCCATCATGTGGTGGGAGACTGCCAGAAGACTCAACAGAAACTGTAGATTCACAGCCATTCGAACCAAATCCAAACTCTGTGCTTTCATCTTTGAGCGCCATGGAAGGTAAATACAGGTTTTAGTTTAAGTTTATTTTTATTACATTTATCCAAAAAGATTCATCAAAGACCGCAGTTCCGTTTTGCCTGAGGATCAAAGAAGCAAAACAAGATGACTGAATATAGTAAAGCCGTATGGTCTTGACATACATCAGTTCTTTAATTCATGTCTTTATTAAAACTGAAATACTTAAGTAACATTACATCTGTTTGGTGAACCAAATGTTTGCTGGTTTCATATCTACAATGATAAGATAACCCTTTATTGAATCATAGGTGAATTCGGGTGATGTCATATTCAGTTTTCCTCATTCATTTTTCATTTAGTAGAACACTGTTAATCTCACAACTCTTTACAACTAGAGTTGACTAGCTGTAGCAGGTTTCAAAGTGAGCCTAATATAATATCCTGCATTTAACTAAATTATTAAATATGTGCTATCTATGCAGTGCATCTTTATGATATTGATTAACCAGACATATTTGTTTTAAATGACCAGTTTTAAAAAATCATTTGACTCCCTCAAAGTAATTAGCAACTTTCAGAGAGAATATATCAAAGTTTTTTTCTCAGTTGCTTCTTTTAAAACAAGTAATGGCAACACAATAATCCACATTATTTTTTGTAGTTGATTGTGCTGGAGACTCCTCACAATCTACACTGAGTCGTCCACCTTTGCGGTCAACACGGCGGAAGACAATGAGTAGCGCAGCCGCAGAATCTTTAGGTGAGTATAATGGTATTGTGTGTTTTTATTGAAGAAGTAAAGGCTTTGTAGACATGCTAGAATTTGTGTGAAAGATGACGGCTTTATTTCAGATCAGAAGTCTTCGCCATTGTCTCGAAAGCGAAAGGTATCCCCTCTGGTTAAAGAGGAGGAAAAAGTGTCCCAGACAACATCGGCCATAATAACTCAAACCCCAGGTAGAAACACACTACACTCACATTAGTACATATGAAAGTTTTCTGCTAAATGCACATCAACAGTGTTATAACATTGAATGCTGAAGGGTTTTGTGTGAAAAACTTCTGCTTTGCTTTAGGTAAGAAGTTATTGACATCCCCACGAAAAGGAAAAGCATCCCCCAAGGTTAAGGAACAAGAGGAGGCGAAAGAAACTATTTCGGTTACATTTCAAACTCCAGGTAAGATATTGTGTACTGGGAAACTCTGGATATTATCTTCCTGCTCATTGCAAATGTGACCAAATTATTACAAATGTTATCATTATTAACATGGTATTACAAATAAATTAATAATTAGGAGATTTTTAGTAGTTTGGCCTAAAGTTTTTGGTGTACTGCATTGTTTCAGATAAGACGTCTTTAGTGTCACCTCGAAACCGTAAGGCCTCCCCCCAGGTTAAAGAAGAAGAGGTGAAGCCAATGTCTTCAGTTAGTCAAAGCCCATGTAAGATGCACTTTATAGAGAACAGGCTGCTCAGTATATATTGAAAAAAAAAAAAAGTTTCATGATATCTAAAAGTGGCATATTTCTTTATTTTGTTTCATACTAATTGGTGTTATTTTGCGGGATTTTAGCCAAATGCAAAGGCAGGAAACGGGTGTGCGCCGTTGGGCCTGTCCCAGACGGTACGGTGGTTTGTGACCAGTCCAGCAAAAAGTGGAAGCTGGTTGAACTTCTGTGGCAAACAGAACTAGATCTGACATATGCAGGTAAGATGTCAATCAAACTCTATGGTCTTGAATAATGAGATGGGTGAATGCATCTGTCAATGCATTTCAAATCCTTTTCTCATTTTCTGTCAGATGGTTATAATAAAGATATGAATTTGAATATTGTCTATCTAATCTAATCTAGTGTGCCAGGCAAATCAGCAAGCAGGCTCAAATGAATGCAAGTACATGTTGCGACTGGTGAGTGCTTTGTTCACACAATGTAGCTGGTCTGTGTGCACGTGTTAGCGAAGAAGGTCCTGATGACTTTCTGTTCTCTTTCTCAGGGTGCTAAAGAGGGACACCTGTTTAATGAGCAGAACTTCCATCTGAGAGCAGCTAAACCCGATGCAGGTTCGTCATTTTAGCACTTGTAATGGATACATAAAGACATAGTTTAATGGAGCTGCAGGCTTATAACCACAACTTACTTTTTCTTTGTCCATAGTGGAGAAATGGTTGAAATTACACAAACTGGACTTCCTTGGGATTCCATCCTGTGTAGGGTTCGGTCTTCATGAAGCATATAGGTATGTGGGTTTGTATCCGTTTGTTCAGGAACTTTTATAGAATATTATACTTCTCTTCTGTTCAAATGTTTGGGCTAAAAAAATATAGTTTTTAAAGAAGTAATAATTTTATTGAGCAAGGATTTATAATATGATCTATTTCATATAAATGTTGTTCTTTTGAACTTTCTATTCATCAAAGAATCCTGAAAATATGTATAGTTAAAGTCAAAAGTTTACATACACCCTGCAGAATCTGCAAAATGTTAATTATTTTACCAGAATAAAAGTGATCATACAAAATGCATGATATTCTTTATTTAGTACTGACCTGAATAAGATATTTCACATAAAAGATGTTTACATAGACCACAAGAGTAAATAATAGTTCCACCCTGTTCAAAAGTTACAAAAGTTGATGCTTAAAGGGGTCATCGGATGCTAAGTTCGCTTTTACATGTTGTTTGAACATTAATGTGTGTTGGCAGTGTATGTACAAATCTACCCTATAATGATAAAAATCCATGCAGTGATTTTTAATTAATCTGTAAAAATAATATTCCCTTTTTCAAATCGCGCCATTCTCAGATGCCTGTCGTTGTGGTGTCACACCCACAGAGGCCGCTCCCACGATGGTCGATTGACATTAGCATTTTACCTCAGATCAGCTGTAACAGTCCGCCCTCTTTGTTTCGATGCCGGAGCAGGGATGTAAATTAGGCAAGAATATCTCAGATTGAGGTGTTGTGTTGCTGGATGTAATAATGAACATAGTGGTCGTCATTTACTCCCGCCATCTGAGCAGCTGAAGATGCAGTGAATTATGTTTGTTTGTGAATGGAATGCGCCTCCCGATCTACATAAATGCGCAGAGCTCCTTTGCATTTAAAGCAACCTCGACCAGAATGAGATGATTTTTAAAGAGCTGATTTTGACAAGGTAAAAAGGGTGTTGTTTTACACAACCATTGAGAATTTTTAACCAAAGTATATTATGGACTTTTCATTAAGACCCTAAAGAATCACATCAACTTGTGRAAAATGKGCATCCGATGACCCCTTTAATACTGTTTTGTTTTCTGAATGATCCACAGCTTTTTTTCCACAACCTGTTTTTTTTCGTTTAGTTATAGTTGTTCATAAGTCCCTTGTTTGTCCTAAACAGTTAAACTGCCCACTGTTGTTCAGAAAAATCCTTCAGGTCCAGATTTTTTGTTTTTTCAGCATTTTTGTGTATTTGAGCCCTTTCCAACAATGACTGCATGATTTTGAGATCCATCTTTTCACACTGAACAGAAGATACTTACATGTTTCCCAAAAGACAAAATAAGTTGATCTTCGAATTCAAAATGTTTTCACCCCTATTTCACCCAACTTTTAAATGGCAGTGCATATATAATCATAGATATCAATACATAATGATAAAAGCCTCAAAATGAGGATAATTCAGGACATTACATTGTGTCAAAAACATAAATTAAATTGACATTACAAAAATGTTTTTTAAAGCCAGTATATTATTTTCTTATCATTGAATATACTGTATACATATTGTCTTACAGCCAACAGCAACTCATTTTGCAACCTGAGTTGTCAGTTTGTCTGATTAAAAATGGTGGAATGTATTTACATACATTTTTCCACACCCTATCTGTATTAAAATTAGTTGTTGTGCACATGTAGACTGCCGTCTTTTTTCAGTGGTTTGCATTTCACTGTTTTTCATAGTCTTGCGTCATGAGCTCCACATTTTATAATTGTGTGTAAAGAAAAAAACAATTCAGTGAGTGTGACCTCATTGTGGAATCTAATCATAACCGTATTCACTTCCCCGTAGGTTTTTAGTTTTTCCTAGCATGGGCCAAACTCTACAGACAGTCATGGATGAAGGGAACTGTACTCTGCCTGAGAAAGCTGTTCTCAAGCTTGCACTACGACTAGTGAGTGCTATTAAAACAACTTTACTCTCAGACTTGTTGCTGTTTCCCTACCCATGCCATTCTCTATGAAAAAATTTTATATATGTGCCTGTATGTGTTTTGTAGTTGGATGCACTTGAATTCATCCACGAGAAGGAATATGCCCATGCAGACATCCATGCAGGAAATATTTACATCAACACTGACAGTCAAACAGAGGTCAGTAAACAAGTCCCTTATGAACTGAACACGTATGCTCTATATATTACTCAAGTACTAAAATGTTTGTGTGTTATAGGTGTTCTTGTCAGGCTTTGGTCATGCATTTAGGTTTTGCCCGGGTGGAAAGCATGTGGAGTACAGACAAGGTAGCCGCACTGCACACCAGGGCAACATCACCTTTATCAGCTTGGATTCTCACAAGGGGGCTGGTGAGCATCAATTGATCATTGCATTATTTCCATTTTCCATGTAAGAAGACAAGTCTAATTTGCATCTGTATGGGTGTTTTGCAGGTCCCTCTTGTCGTAGTGACCTGCAATCTCTGGGTTACTGTATGCTGTATTGGATGACAGGCTCACTACCCTGGAGTCACCTCTCTCAAACAAGCTCTGTTATTGCTGCAGAGAAGGAGAGGTCAGTAATAATACAAAACAAGCACCTTCATCAGGCATGTATTCAAGAGAGACCGGTTTCATAAACTGCTTGAACTAGCCTTACAAGTTAGTCATCAAAGTTTTTTTTCTTCTTCAAGACTAATCACAACTTTAAGCCAGTTACATAAGAAGGTAAATTGATCTAAATTGAATCTGAAAAGCAAGACTGATTATCCCTTGGCTAACTCCTGTGTGGTCAGACAAGTTCTTAAGACTAAGGGATAATTCGCCCAAAAATGATAATTCTGTCATTAATTACTCACCCTAATGTCATTTCAAACCTTTGTTCATCTTCGGAACACAAATTAAGATATTTTTGATGAAATCCAAAAGCTTTCTGGCCCTGCGTAGACGGCAACGCAATTGACAACTTCAAGGCCCAGAAACATTAAAATAGTCCATGTGACATCAGTGGTTCAACTGTAAGTTGAACAGTTATGCGGTTTTATGTTGAATATGTTTTCTGCCTGCCTACAGGTATATTTCTGATATCCCTGGACTCGTACGTTGCTGTTACAAACAGAAGAAAGCTTCCGGTGAGCATATTTCTATTCACACTTATGTGTTTAGTGCTAGTGAAGATGTGTATGTAAAAATTATTATTATTATTATTATTATTATTTTCAATTTAGGTGCATTACAAGACTACCTGACTAATGTGATGAGCCTGCAGTATACTGAGAAACCAGATTACACACTTCTGAAAGCTGGGCTTCATGAGAGCTTACAGAAGATGGGTGGGAGTCTGAAAGAATCACTGAATCTGTAGGTAACACATTTTTACATTTAAAAGACTACTCTTATTTATTGTCTGCATATTATGATACATAACTTAGTCCTCCAGTTTCATCTGCATTATTTAATACAAAACTGCAGCAGCTGACAAGGTATCTGCGTTCATCTTCGGAACACAAATTAAGATATTGATAAAATCAGAGAGCTTTCTGACCCTGCATAAACAGCAAGGATCCTACCATTTTCAAGGCACAGAAAGGTAGTAAGGATATTGACAAAATAGTGCATGTGACGTAAGTAAACCTTAATTTTATGAAGCTATGAGAAGTTTTTGTGCGCAAAAAAAACGAAAATAGCTTTATTTACTTTTATGCCTTTCTGGACCTTGAACATGGTCGGACCCTTGCTTTCCGTGGAGGGTCAGAAAACTCTTGGATTTTATCAAAAATATCTTAATTTGTGTTCCAAAGATGAAGGAAGGTCTTTGGAACGACATGACAGAATGACAGAATTTTCACTTGTTTTTTGTTTTTTTTATTTACAGGTAAAACCATAACGATGAGAGTTAAGAGGTGTGCAGTGTGGACTGAATTGTTTTAAGGAATGTTTAAGAAAGATTTTATGTTTTTAAAATCAGCTTTTATCGCAGTTTTTAACAATGGTGTTGCTGTGCAAACTGCATGTTTTCTCTTATAGGATGAGTTTAAATCACTGTGATTTTTCATTAGAAAACAATGTTTATTTCTAAGGATGACTATTTTTTTAATACAACAAACAATTTCTTCTTGGTCTTGGTACAACCAGTACATTTCATGCCATCAGTGGTAGTAAAGGTTTTGTTCTAGGTTTACACTTTTGGAACTGTTCATGTTATCAAGGGATTTCTTTTTCGTATTTTTCTTTTTCATAAACTGTATTGTATTGAAAATAAACAACAGTAACCAAAAATTGACTTACATTGTTTTTGTATGATCATTGCCACAACTACCGCAAGAGGGCACCAACGATTTAAATGTATATGATTGTAACGGAACTGAAATCGCCAGGTGTATTTTTCTACACGGAACGAAAATATAGCATCAACGTTTAATAAGGAGGCGCGAAGACTTTAACGTTTTGATGAACTCCTTTAATATATTTGCACTAGTGGACAATAACAGATACACACAATGAATCCACCAAAGATAAAACGTCGCCGAATGGCAGAGCTAGAGCCGTGGATAGAGAAACTCATCCAAAATTATGGCGAAAGCCAGTGTGAAACGACTGTAAAAGCAAACGTGGTTGGGGTAAGTACTTCTATATGTGTTATCATGTATGTAGAGTGTCGTGTGAGTACTAAAGTGCAGGGGTGTGTTGGTTAGGTGTGTGATATATCAGACTCGCAGCGGATGGAGCACACAGATGCCTGTATGCTGTTCATGTCCGATGGGAGCGCTGTCATTCCCGCGGTGCTGAGCGACGCCGCGTGGGAGCGTCTGCAGGAGTGAGGGACCCATTAATCCTCTGTTATGACACCACTCACTACACAGCTGAGCCCCTGTTTTTATCTAACTCATCTGGATAATCGGGCCCAGTGAAAATCATGCTGAAATAAGCACAATCTAGCTGTTACAAGGGCTGCTTTACAGCAACTGTTGCCTTGATTTTAGCACTTGCATGAGTAAATTTACAGAACAGGCACTATTTTTAATGTAATGATAGTAAATAAATCAAACTCAAGTGTGACAGTGTCAGAGTTTTGTTCTCTCTTTCTTCAGTTTGGAGGAGATGGAGTCTTTCACAGGCCTGCACAATGCTATAGTATACATTCGCAGCTTTGAGCTGAAATTCGACATGAACCCTGATCTGGTATGTTAAATGTATTTTTGTTTTTTATCCAGACCCCTACACTTTTGTCATTTCAGTGCTGATGCTGTGGCATTACTAATACTAATAGAGGGTTTGCACTTACGTCATGATTTGGTCAGTTACCCGAATGCGCGGCCATATTGGCGATACACGAATGTAGACAACAGCATGGATTGCACGGTTAATGTACAACTGAATACATTGTTCTGCTAATTTATGCTGTTTAAACCACGGAAAACCATGTGTGGAAGCTGCTAAATATAGAAAAGGAATTAGTAAGCAGGAAATTGTGCAATATTTTGACAAACGAAAGTTAACGGGTGGTAAAGATATGTACAAGCGGAATTAATTAAGATATTACACTAATATTTCACCTACCTGACTGGAAATGATAAGAACAAACACGAATGTTGTCAAGATTCTTGCCCTGGACATCCTGGTTCAGTATGGCCAACCACAAACACCTTTTGTTTTTCAGACACCAGTTAAATGAATATGACTTCATGGTCCCACTTCTTTCTTCCATATAATTCCATATTACATAATTCCTCATCTTAATTTCTTTGGCTTTGAAGTCAAAAACGTTGAAAACCATTGACCTAGAGAGTTTAAAAACCCTGCATTAAAGCACATTAAAACAATAACGATACTACCAAATAAAATGATTATTTGAATGTTGTTGGCTTATGAATTCCAAACAAAGAAATCTTTGTATATGTGATAAGATGCAGTCACATTTAACATTGTTCGGGCAAATTTTTGCAGGTGAGATGCAATCATTTCAGTAGGAATCTGCGTAGTTGGGAATTTCGATTTTGCAACGGTTTCAAATTTGTCTCACGGATTCATCGTAATGACAAACAGAAAGCATCTTGGTTTAAAAATGACTACTTCATACACACCTACACTACTGATGATAGACTATTTTGCTTGCAAATTTTTTCCAAACCTTTACTAATGTGACTGTACACTACCAGTTGTTTTTGTTTTTTAAAGAAGTCTCTTCTGCTCACCAAGCCTGCATTTATTTGATCCAAAGTACAGCAAAAACAGTGACATTTTGAAATATTTTGACTCTTTAAATTAACGTTTTTATAACAAGTATATTTTAAAATTTTAATTTTAGCATCATTACTCCAGTCACATGATCATTCAAAAATCATTCTAATATTCTGATTTGCTGGTCAAAAAACATTTTTTGTTATTATTGTTATTATGTTGAAATGTTTTAGGTTTTTTTTTTTTTTTTTTAGATTTCTTTGATGAATAGAAGGCTCAGAAGAACAGCATTTACACTAACATTATAAATGTCTTGATCATCACTTTTGATCAATTTAAAGCATCCTTGCTAAATAAAAGTATTAATTTCTATAATTTCTTTAAAAAACATTATAATTGGTATAGTGTATAATGTTACAAAAGCTTTTTATTTCAGATAAATGCTGATCTGTGGAACTTTCTATTCATCAAAGAATGCTGAAAAAGATGTATTTAACTGTTTTAAATATTGATAATAATAATTATAATTATAATTAAAATAAATGTTTCTTGAATAGCAAATTAGCATATTAGAATGATTAGATTATTCACAGGAATAAATTACGTTTTAAAATATATTCAAATAGAAAGCAGCTACTTTAGATAGTAAAAAAAAAATTCACAATTTTACAATATTACTGCTTTTGCTGTATTTTGGATCAAATAAATGCAGGCTTGGTGAGCAGAAGAGAATACTTTAAAAATATTCAAAAAACTTTTGACTGGTAGTGTACCTTTAAATACATGCTTGTGTGTTTGGCTTCTTTTATGTTTGATTGTTTTTTCAGGCATCCTGCCAGTTTTACTTGAAAGTCAATCAAATGAACATCGTATGCATCGCCTCAAAGCAACAGCACCCCCCCAGCTGGCAAGTCATCGATCTCTCTAAGCGTGCACAATGATGTGTCCTAAATCGCACTAAAGCGTTATCAATTAACCATTGTTAATCTAATCATTATTCATTATCTTTCAGTACAAGTCTCGAATCAGTCAGAGATCAGATCAGAAAGACGTGGAGGTGTGTTGACCTTATTTATAGAGTGTGAGAACACGTACATCTCACACAGAACTGCATTGTGTTTATAAGCTGATGTGTTTAACGGTTGGTGTTAATTGTATTGCTCTCTGTCAGATCCCTCAGGGAGGGTTCAGTAAGTTCAGCCTCTGGTAAGTATCACATACAAACTTTCTCTTTGTATTTCTTCATTTTGTTAAGATCATTTACAAAACGAAGACACATGCTTCTTCACAGAAATAATAAAAACGTGCGTTATGTACCTAATTTCCCAGGGGTCTCGCTCTCATCTCTATTGGACGTGTGGCACAATGACATTATAATAAATATTCTAAATGATGCAACAGAGAAAATAACCATGTCTGCAACATATTGTCCAAGTGTGGCGACACCAACTCACTGGCACCGGGAAAGACTTCATTGGAGGGTAAAGCTGCTTCCTTGGCAACTTAATGGCACCAGCTGTTGACCAGACAAATTATCATTGCGTATGGGTGTGTGTGTGTGTGTTTTTTCCAGGGACAGGAGCAGTTCATTGTCCCCGTGCCTTTTCTTCTCATCCCGGAGGAACAGAGGGAGCTGATGACAGCTGATCCCAGTACTGTCTGCTACCTAATTAATTGCTTTTTTCATGACAACCCTTTGGGCATTCAACCAGATTTCAGCGTGCATGTGGCGCACTGTGCATATGTGTTTTTGTCTCGTGTACGTCAGTGTGCGCAGGTGCAGAGAGTGAGAGCGAGACACCAAATGACTTGGCACCGCCCCCTGAAGAATCGCATCCAACCGGCGTGTCGAGTGCAAACCAAACAATGGCCGCTCAGGACGGTATAAGTGACTCATGTCCAGATGAAGGACAGTCTACTCTGGTGCACACAAGACCAGGTGAGGTTTTACAAAAGAAACTCAGTGCTGTTCCAAGTAGATGATGTGTTGTTAAACGCATCTCTCCGTCTCCCAGAGGTTTTGTGTGGAACGGGGGAGCTGTCTGGGGACGGAGAGAGCCCATGGGA
Source organism: Labeo calbasu (assembly GCA_019740295.1). Classification (NCBI taxonomy): domain Eukaryota; kingdom Metazoa; phylum Chordata; class Actinopteri; order Cypriniformes; family Cyprinidae; genus Labeo; species Labeo calbasu. The sequence goes on from JAHKKF010534561.1 coordinate 11,707, forward strand.
TATGTTCACACAAGAGCCAGCTCTATTAGGTAGACGTTCCACCTCAGTGTCAAATGGTAATTTCCTGTTTATACAAATGTATAAGGGCATCATTGTAATTGTGCACTAATCATTTCAATCATTTATGTGCTGATACAGACCCAGAACAAGAAAGTCAATCGATTTTAAAGGAAGCCACCCCATTGCCTATAGCAACAAGCACTCAAGCCCAGTTCTCAAAGCAGAACTCAGCAGGGGTGTCGGAGGACGGCATTACGCGCAGTCAGAGACCAAAACCGACCCAGTTTAGTCCGTCCCACTCAAGTGATAAGTCTTTCAGAGACCCCAGTCAGGAGCAAGACAAAGAACGTGCGCTGAGTCCTCCCTCGTGGCTCGTCCATAATACAGCCCCACCCTCTGAACAGAGGCCCCTAGCTCCTTCACCTACCGGGGCAAAGCCCTTAGCATCTCCACCCACCAAAGCCAGGAAAGTGAGTCTAAATGGTATTAATGATATTTTGCTGTGTCCAGGCTGGGCAGTGTGGCACACTTGCATAATATGATATGATTAATGCTTTCTGTGGGAATAACCAAATTAAAAATTTATCTAATCCTAATCTATTTGTGTATTGCATCAGAAATGTTGCTACATTGTCCCAGTTTCCCTGTCGCAGGTGCACTCAGATGGAACGCCTTTTTCCTATTTGTATCATCCACAGCCTCAGGTTGCCACAGCCCTCGGCCGTTTCCAGTGAGTATGATGTGTTCCCCACTGACACATGCTGATTATAACATGCTTGTAATGTGATGGCCAATGTACTTACACAAATATCAGTCAAAATTTGGATGTGTATATATGTTACTGACTCCAAACTACACACACACACTGCCGTTCAAAAGTTTGGGATGAGTAAGATTTTTCATGTTTTTTAAAGAAGTTTCTTATGCTCATCAAGGCTGTGTTTATTTGGGATCAGTAAGACTTCTAATGTTTTTTTGTTTGTTTGTTTGTTTGTTTTTAGATTTATTTTTGGCATTTCTATGCCTTTATTTGGATAGGACAGGAAGCGAAGTGGGAGAGAGAGAAGGGGGTGGGATCGGGAAAGGTCCACGAGCTGGGATTCGAACTCGGGTCACCCGCAGCGCAAGGCTATTGGTGCAGACTGACTTCTAATGTTTTTAAAGAAGTCTCTTGTGCTTGATCAAAAATATTATTTGATATTATTTTATATATTTCATACTATTAATATATATTATTTGATGCTGAAAAAAAATAATATTGTGAAAAATGTATTCCTGTGATCAAAGCTGAATTTTCAGCATCATTGCTCCAGTCTTTGGTGTCACATGATCCTTCAGAAATCATTCTAATATACTGATTTATTATCAGTGCTGGAAACAGTTGTACTGCTTAACATTTTTTCCAACGTGTGATACTGTTTTTCAGGATTCTTTGATGATTTATTTAAAACAGAAATCTTTTCTAACAATATACACTACCATTCAAAAGTTTGGGGTCAGTTAATTTTTGTACTTTCTTTATTGAAAGAAATGAATACTTTTATTCAGCATGGTTGTGTTAAATTGATACAAAGTGATTGTAAAGACTTATATTGTTAGAAAACATTTCTATTTTAAATAAATCCTTTTCTTTTTAACATTTTGTTCATCAAAGAATCATAAAAAAAAGTATCATAGGTTTGAAAAAAATATTTGGCAGCACAACTGTTACCACCATAGAATTCTAATAATAAATCAGCATATTAGAATGATTTCTGAAGGATCATGTGACACTTAAGACTGGAGTAATGGCTGACGAAAATTCAGCTTTGAATCACAAGAATAAATTATATTTCAAAGTGTATTCAAACAGAAGCCTTTTTTTATTGTAATAACATTTCGCAGTATTACTGTTATTATTTTTGATCAAATAAATGCAGCCTTGATGGGCATAAGAGACTTCTTAAAAAACATTAAAAGTCTTACTGATCCCAGACTTTTGAACGACAGAGAGAGAGAGAGGGACAGAATGTATGTATTAAGTTGTTTTGTTCTTTTTAGGAGGAAAAATTAATCCTTTTATTCAGCAAGGACACATTAAAAGGACACATTATTCAATAAGGACACATTGATCAAAAGTACCAGTAAATATATTTGGAATGTTACAAAAGATTTCTATTTTAAATAAATGCTGTTATTTTGAACTTTCTTTTTATCAAAGAATACTAAAAAAAAAAAATCACAGTTTCAGCAAAAATATTAAGGAGCAACTGTTATATTTTAACTTGCATAACAAACTTTCGTCCACCATAAAAAGCCACCGTCCACCGTATAAGCGAACGCCAAAATCCAGAACGTTGTCTCACAGCACAAAGCACTGTAAAGGTCCTTGTACACTGAGTTCACAGAAATTAGTGGTCTTCTTTATAATATGTGGCTCCAGTAATGCTAGCAAAGTTTACTGACATTCTGAAGTAATCTTTAATCACCCGGGATAATCCGGCAGCTCCTTAAGGAGGTGCACACAAAAAGTGTTCTCTCTTCCTCTCTATATCTAATAATTGGATGGGCCCAATGTGTCCTTTCTTTTTCTCTTTTTAAAGGAGAAGTCCACTTCCAAACAAAGATTCACATGTAATGTACTCACCCCCTTGTATAATGTACTCACCCCCTGATGTTTATGTCTTTCTTTCTTCAGTCGTAAAGAAATTATGTTTTTGGAGGAAAACATTCAGCATTTTTCTCCATATAATGGACTGATGTGGTGCCCCGATTTTGAACTTCCAAAATGTAGTTTAAATGGGGCTTCAAACGATCCCAAATGCGGTTGTGAATGATCCCAGTTGAAAAAGAAGGGTCTTATCTAGCATAACGATTGGTTATTTTAATAAAAATAATGCAATTTATATTCTTTTTAATGCCAAACGCTCGTCTTGTCTTACTCTGCCTGGACTGTTTTTTTCCGGGTCATGACAGTTAGGGTATGTCAAAAAACTCCCATCTCATGTTCTCCCTCAACTTCAAAATCGTCCTATATCACTGTTTTACCTTTTTTTGTTAAGGGTGTTTGATCTTCTTTGCATGTTCACTTTGCAAAGGCTGGTTCGGTACTTCTGCAGAGATGTAGGATGATTTTGAATTTTTCAACATACCCTAACTGTCTCGAGTCAGAATACACAGAGTTCGGGGAGAGAAAGGCAAGACGAGCGTTTGAGAATAAAAAGTATTTAAATAGATAATTTAAATACTTAGATAGATAAGACCCTTCTTCCTCGGCTGGGATCGTTTACAACCACATTTGTGATCGTTTGAAGCTGCATTTAAACTGCATTTTGGAATTTAAAAATCGGGGGACCATATCAGTCCATTATATGGAGAAAAATGCAGAAATGTTTTCATCAAAAAAAAACATAATTTCTTTATGACTGAAGAAAGAAAGACATGAACATCTTGGATGACAAGAGGGTGAGTACATTATATGTGAATCTTTATTTTGGAAGTGGACTTCTCCTTTAAGAAGAGCACGGACAACAAAATCATCCTCACGCTTGAAGATTTAATTTTGTATTGTTTTGCTCCTAAATAGTAGAATGGTACATTTTAATATTTTTATCTTTAAATATTTTGTATTTTTAATATATGAAATATACTAATATACATAATATATATTTTTTGTTCAGAAACCGTTTCAGCTGCTGTTGTACCTATAATAAATCTTACTAGGTGTGAAATTTGAACACTTGGGAAAAATGAGTTAGAGCATAAGTGGACATCAGTGTGTAACATTAGCTGTACAGTATGGAGTAAAACCAAATCACTTGGGAATGAAGCCATCCTCTTTTAATTTTTCCTAACCTCTGTAACCAACGCCCCTCATATCCAAGATCTATCTGTTGGTTGTTGCTGGTTTCTACCTATGTATGTGTGTGTGTGTGTGTCTAGAATCCCAGGGCATCTAATACAGTGGGCGGTGCGTTATCTGGGGACCTCTGACTGTGCAGATGTCAGCGCTGAAGCTGGTTCATAAGCCATTACCTTAAATGACATGATGTTAGTTTTTTTGTTGTTGTACAATATTTTTTTGTTGTATTTAAATCTTAGGTGTAGTCCAAAAGAGAGCGATATTTTCTATAAAACTCTACTGTTAATGGATGCTTCTGTCTTAAGTGTAAATTAATTCCACTGTGTCAGTTGTAATAAATGTTAATATTCAAATACTATGACCTGTGTCAGTTTTTATTATTTAATCATAATTTTGCTTACATAACCATGTTTATCTCTTTTAAGCCATGGTATTAATGCTTTTTACCAAACAGAAACTTTGATTTGTCACTAAGAAATGATTGAAGGTGGGCACGTTGCCAAAACACTAAGCATAAAATTTTAAAATAAAACAGGGTGAGGATGGAAATTTGCTTTGCATAATAATAATTACCACTAAATTATACATCTGAAAATGTGAAGATAATATATTCATCATGTTTTGTGTTTACAACGAAATTACAAATGAATAAACATGAACAGCCTACATAGACTATATACAGTTGAAGTCAAAAGTTAACATACACCTTGCAGAATCTGCAAAATGTTAATTATTTTACCAAAATAAGAGGGATTATACAAAATTTATTTAGTACTGACCAGAATAAGATAACATAAAAGATGTTTACATATAGTCCACAGGAGAAAATAATAACTGAATTTATAAAAATGACCCTGTTTAAAAGTTTACAAACACTTGATTCTTAATACTGTGTTGTTACCTGAATGATCCACACCTGTGTTTTGTTTTTTGTTTTTTTTTTTTTGTTTAGTGATAGTTGTTCATGAGTCCCTTGTTTTTCCTAAACAGTTAAACTGCCTGCTGTTCTTCAGAAAAATCCTTCAGGTCACTAAACATCACTAAATAACAAAAAAAAAAAAAAAAAACGTGGATCATTCAGGTAACAACACAGTATTAAAAATCAAGTCAATGTGTAACCTTTTGAACAGGGTCATTTTTATAAATTCAACTACTATATTCTCTTTTGGACTACATGTAAACGTCTTCTATGTGAAATATCTCATTTGGGTCAGTACCAAATATAAAAATAACAAGCATTTTGGATGATTCCTCTTATTTTGGTAAAATAACATTTTTCAGATTCTGCAAGGTGTGTGTAAACTTTTGACTTCAACTGTATATAGATACAAAAATTATTTTATTTTAAATAAATTATACTTTTATTCAGCAAGGACATGTTAAATTGATAGAAAAGTGACAGTAAGACATATTTTGTTACAAAAGGCTATTATTTTGAATAAATGCCGTTTCATTTTTATCTTTATATTCACAAAAAAATTTTGAAAAAAGTATCAGGTTTCAAAAATAATAGGCAGCATAACTGTTTCTAACGATGTTAATAAATCAGCATATTAGAATGATTTCTGAAGGATCATGTAACTAAATACTGGACAAATGGCTGATATAGCTTTGCCGCCACAGGAGTAAATTATATTTTAAAGTATATTCAAGTAGAAAACCGTTATTTTAAATTATAATAATATTTCATGATATTACTGTTTTACTGTATGTGAAAAATGTACTGATCCCAAATATTTGAACGGTAGTGTATTGTTTTTAGACAGTACTGTATGTTATCAGAGAAACTCTGCAGTATTCGACCGCTGGCCTGGAGGGGCAGTAACGATGCAAAAGCACCTTTGACTGAATCCGCACGAAGAAGAGCCAAGGAAAAGAAAACAAAAGTCCCCCTAGGTTTATTTTCCTCATGGTGTTGTCATGCCAGCTAAAAAACGACAGAATGATCCCGAAACGGGTAAAAAGAATAAGAAAGAGAAACGAGGTGAACTCGCCGTGATTAACCCGGATCTGCGGAATGACGCTGTCCAGAAAGGCACGAGAGACGCATGGCAGAGGAAAGAGAGCTACACTAATGGTATGTTTGTCCACCCACGTGACACAGTAAGCTTACATGTGTTCAACAGTCTTTTATACAGTTTCTGTTAGCAGAAAAGAGCTGAATTTGTTTGCTTTTTAGAGATAACGCAAACTGGTCTGTGTATTTGTCATGTTTGTGAATTGTCTGGTCTCTGTTCCAGGTAATATCCACCTGGACTGTGAGCCCTTTCCTCACTGTCAGATCACTAATTTCCTGCAGAGTGAGAGCTTTGTGGAAAGTCTGCAAGCAGAGCTCCTGCAGCTGAATTTTAACAGCAAGTCAAACGATTTATACAAGTTTCAACAGGTATCAGTCTGAATCATAGGTATATATTATGAAGAGGTAGATGCTGAGTCTTAAACTCTATTTCTTCTGCAGTCAGATGATCTGCGAGAGAGAAAAGAACATCATATCTCACAAATAAGGTGAGTTCGAAAGAAATTCTGTGTTAAACTTTCTGTGGATTGTTTTGCTCACAGACGTGTTGTTTGTTGGGATCTCAGGTCTGTGATTTTTGGGGAGTTTCGTGTTTGGTTGTCAGAAGTGTTGCAGGTGGACCTGGAGGCGACTGTCGATATATCCTGTGCAAAGTACGAGCATACAGGTAAACCATCCTAACTACTTCTTGACCAAACACTGTGCAGTAGACAAGGAGATGATGTGTAGCTGGTGTGCTCTTTGTGCAGATGTTTTGTTGTGTCACGATGATGAGCTGGAGGGACGAAGAGTTGCGTTCATCCTCTATCTGGTACCTCCCTGGGAGGTGAAAGATGGAGGGACACTGGACCTGTTCAGCACTGACGGTGTGTGATACAAGAGCATAAAATTATTAGTTTAAAGTTAAATCATGCCATCTGAGTCAACATGAAACATGATATTCAACAAAAAAAAAGTTACTAGATGTTTATGAAAGATTATCAGAACAGATTTTTTTTTGTCTTTGCAATATGTACAGCATAAGTCAAAAGGTTTTTTTAATGTTTTTTTTTTAAATAATTCTCTACTTCTCACCAAGCCTGCATTTATTTGTTCCAAAATACAGCAAAAACAGTAATACTGTGAAATATTTTTACTTTAAAATAACTCTCTTCTATTTGAGTATTTTTTGTTTTTTCTGAGTTTTTTATTCCTGTGATAAAAGCTACATTTTCAGCATCATTACCCCAGTCTTCAATGTCACATGATCCCTCAGAAATCATTCTAATATGCTGATTTGCCGTTTAAGAAACTTTTGTTATTACTATTATCAGTATTTAAACAGTTGAGTACATTTTTTCAGTATTCTTTGATGAATAGAAAGATCCAAAGATCAGCATTTATCGAAAATAAAAAAAAAAATTGTAGCATTATACACTATACCATAGCTTGGAGTCAGTGTAATTTTTTGGGGAGAACGAATTGTATAGAAATTAATAATTTTATTTAGCAAGGATGCTTTAAATTGATCAAAAGTGATGATAAAGGCATTTATAATATTAAAAGATTTCTATTACAGATAAATGCTGTTCTTCTGAACTTGCTATTCATCAAAGAAACCTGAAAAAAAAATTTGATCAGCTATTTTCAGCATAATAACAATAATAAATGTCCACAATAATAGACTTTTTACACAGCAAATCTGAATATTAGAATTATTTCTAAAGAATCATGTGACTGGAGTAATGATGCTAAAAATTCAGCTTTGAGTAAATTGCATTATAAAATATATTCAAATAGTAAACGGTTATTTTAAATAGTAAAAAGATTTCAAAATTTGACTGTTTTTGCTGTACTTTGGATCAAATAAATGCAAGCTTGGTGAGCAGAAGAGACTTCTTTTAAGAAAAGAAAAGATGAAAAAACGTTTGACAGGTAGTGTACTAATGAATCATGCACAAGAACCATGTGTCAATGTATTTAATTGTTTGTTTCTTAGTTAATTATAATTTTGTGTGTTTCACAGAACACTGTCAGCCTGTGAGTGTTGTCAAGTCTCTGCTTCCTTGCTGGAATTCTCTGGTGTTTTTTGAGGTGTCCCCCGTCTCCTTCCACCAGGTAATCAGAAGATGTGTTGTTTTAAGATGATTTTTATACTATTATAGTTAGGGGTCGACCGATTATCAAGCGTTTTTATGGTTATCGGTATCTGTAATTTTCAAAACTGACTTGCCAATAAAATCATTTATAAGTATTTAAAGAAAGTTTTTGTTATAGCCCTTGTTTAGTTTTCATTATTACACAAGACAAGGTCATTGGTCTACTTGATCTGTAATATTCTGTATTATGGTTTTATTTATGCTTTCATTTTTCTTTTTCTTTTAATTTTTTAAATGTTTTAGTTTTTTCAAGTTTAATTTTTTTTGGCTGACTCAGTGTTATGTCAATTCCATATGATTTTTATTAGTTTTAGTTCTAGTTAAAAGAATTGTCCTCCCTCTTCAAAAAATCTGCTTTTGTGTCTTTTTAACAATCACAGCATTGGTCAGCAGGATTGGTTGTCCATTCATTAATGATTTACATCTGCTTTAAAGAACTGAACTGTAATCTTGTCTCTCTTAGGTGGCAGAGGTTCTTTCTGAGGAGAAATGCCGTTTATCTCTGAGCGGTTGGTTTCATGGCCCATCCCTACCAAGACCCTCACGCTACATTGAACCCCCAGTTCCCCGTCACATTCACATCCCCAGAGATGTAAGTTAGCGTGAGAGAGCGTTTTTGATTTGTGACATGATCAAAACTCAGCCTGTATCTGAATCACTGTGTTTTTGCGTTTGTTATAGGAGAGTGTGCTATTCGAGTGGGTGAATGAGATGTACCTGGATCCTCGCTATCAGGCTCGGGTACAGCAGGAATTCGAAGAGAGTTCTGAGATTTGCTTGCCTAGTTTCTTACAGGTTAGTCATCATCATTATTATTAATTACACAATCTTCAGTCATAGATAACGTACGTATGTACATCAGCGTTTGGCAATACAATTGTGTATATTAACTGTGAAATAAACTCTGGCAGAAGATGCTTTTATAAGGCCCTTTTAGTCTGTGCTGTTGTGGAGGTCCATGTATAATTGATGCAAAGGAGAAATTCCTGTAGATGTGAAATTTAGTGACGTCCCATGCCTACACTAGAGGCATGCAGTCAGAGTAGGTTTTAAATAATTAAGTGTCTGTTACTTATTTATAATTTTGGCACATGTAAGAATCACATTTCCAGACTCTGCGTGCAAGAATATGGAATTTGCTAACTTTAGAGTTTTTGGATGAATGAGGGATTTTTAAATCTAAATTAATGTTAAGTGGAAATTCAGTATCATTTTTTTCTAAATGCATTTTATTGATCCATGCATCTGTTTAATTAATTAATTTTTTAAAATTGTTTTGACCTCATAATTTTCTTATTAAAATGTCTAAACTCTATCCTCCAGAAAGACAGATTTCTCTCTAATATATGTTGGACTTCTCTAGGGCTGTCACGATTCCTCGATTCAATTCGAGTGCTCAATTAAAAAAAAATTCTCAACCACAGTTTCCCTGGGTCGAGTAACCATCAAAATACCGAAAGTGGCGCATTCCACAAATGAGAATCCACGAAATGCATTTTTAGACCTTTTCCAAGGCTGCATGATTATATTATATATATATATATATATATATAACTCATTTAAAATCATAATAAAGCATAATGCTATTGTGAATTCACAAATGATATGATTCAATTAAATTGGACCACAAAACCAGTCTTAAGTAGCACGGGTGTATTTGTAGCAATAGCCAAAAATATATTGCATGGGTCAAAATGATCCAATTTTTATGCCAAAAATCATTAAGATATTAAGTAATCATTTACCATTAAGATATTTTGTAAATTTCTTACCGTAAATATATCAAAACGTAATTTTTGATTAGTAATATGCATTGCTAAGAACTTCATTTGGAGGCTATTTTCTCAATATTTGGATTTTTTTTTTTTTGCACCCTCAGTTTCCAGATTTTCAAATAGTTCTATCTCAACCAAATATTGTCCTATCGTAACAGACAGTATATCAATGGAAAACTTATTTATTTACCTTTCAGTTAGTTTATAAATCTGAAGTTCAAAAAACTGACCCTTATGACTGGTTTTGTGGTCCGGGGTCACATTTACATTTAATTATGTAGGTAAAACCCTCACTCTCAGTTTACATGTTTTGATGTCCACATTTTTAAGAAATTGTAGTGGCTGCAGCATTTCTGTTATAAAGAAATGGCCATATATCAAAAATTAAGTGAACATTTGTATTAAATATTGTTTGATCAATATTAAACAAGAATTAGATCGTGCAATAAAGTGTAAAAACAATCATCAAGCCGTTGATGCCCTTTGCAGTCATTTGTTACAATGCGAAATATACATTAGTTCCATTGTTTGTAATATATTATGTATTTTAACAGCTTTGTTCAATAAAAGCATATGATTACTTGTTTTTGGTACTCAGTTAGTATTGCCTCATTGTTATTAAATATGATTTTATGTCATTTTAAAGTCTATTATTCACTTAGGTCTATTTTTATTACAATAAAAAACAATTTTAATTATCTGATTACTCAATTAATCGTAAAAATAATCAACCAGTTACTCAGTTACCAAAATAACCGTAATAACATTTTGTATGATTAAATCCCACTTATTTCTTATGACCAAATGCAAGTGTGCATTCAGATTTATCTCTGTTTAATCTACAACAAGACAGGAAACCTAATGCACTGACTGATATTAAAGAATTGAACCTTACTGTAAATTGTATTCTCCTTCCTTTATCGGAAACTCTTACATAATCTATTTCCACACACTTCAAAGTATCTCTAATGCTGATATCCTTAATTTTGCCCTTTAACTCTCAGGAGGAGAAACTGAGGCAGGTGCGCAGTGCACTGCAGTCGTCTGAAATCCAGTGGGAGAGGAAGGGGCCACCCAACAAGAGGTAAGATCCCAACCACCCGTATTTTGTTTGATAATATTTTAACTATTAATCTCTTTCTGCTTTGATGTGATATTTATATGCTCATGTATTAATGCCTGTCACTGGGTTTAGGTGTTATGGACGTGCAGATATGCAGAGCATCCCATCATGTGTACAGGAGTGCTGGGAACTCCTCTCCTCTGAGTCATTCTTCATCCTCTTATCCAACCTGACCGGTCTCCGTCTACACTATCTGTGCGGCGATGAGGATGAGAGCGAGAACGAAGATGAAAAGAGTGAGACAGAGAATGGAGGTGGAGAGGGAAATACACAAGCAGGAGGCTCCAGTACTGATGCTGATGCTTCATCAATTGAGAAGAAAGAGAAAGGTGATTAGTGTGTGCGTGTTTTTTTTTCGCTAAAATCCGTTTTTACATCATTTTTACATTTTACCTGTGTTTTTTTTTGCAGGACCTCCTACTTGTGTAGGAGAACTGCGTCGCTGGGCGCATGGAGACTATACATTGTTACATGACTCTGTCAAAAGAGAGTATGCATTGGATCTTCAGCTTCACATGGGCTGTGCGGGTATGAAATCTGACATTTGCATTTGTCCTTTTTGCTATTAGTTCATAAGTGTTTGTATTGAGGAACAAAGGGTTGAAAAAGTGCAAAAGCATATCATTTTTTTTGTCAGGATGGAAGTCAGAGTTTGGAGGATTTACGTCCTATATTGCACATGATGAAGATGAGGAGGTAAGTGATGGTGTCACACAATGTCAGGTTTTCATTTAATGATTTATTATATTATAACATATGCAAACACAGCAGACTAGTGCACATTATTCCTTTTGTTGACACTGTGTTTTTTTCTCTAGCTTCTGACAGTGTATCCTGAAGATAACTCCCTCGCTCTGGTTTACAGAGACAAAGACACCCTCAAGTTCATCAAACATATCAATAATAGCAGTTCCAGCCAACTTTCTTCCCAGAATACCACAGCATTCTATGACTTTTCTTTTAACTACTATGAATGATGAGAGAACATCAAATGTTTGATTGGCTGACTGACTGACTGACTGTGTGTGAGTATGCGAAAGCAGAGTGCATTAGCCATACATTTCATAACATTTTGAGCTCAATATACACACACAAAAATAAGTCTGAAATATAAAAGGCACTTTCATTTTTGAATGTGTAAATTTCACTTCCAACTACAAAAAATTCAGTGTTAAGAGTGATGAAGTGTCATAATGAAATGTAATTTGGTTGTTAGAAGAGCGATTGTGCTCTGATGTCAATAAATGTTAATAATTAACACATGAACAATGACATCTGTGTTTGTTTGAAGCCCTTTATATTACATTACGGAACTATAACAGGTGTTAAAACGCCAACCTTAGTCTCAGTCTGAGAACCTTAGTGAAAATGATTATATTTTAGGTAATTCATCGTCATTATGTATACCTGACTGTATACAATCTTTATTTTTTGGAACATACAAGAAGATATTTTGAGATTATTATTATTTTAATAAAATGGAAGTCAGTGGGCTCCAATGTTGTTTGGTTCCCAGTGTTCCCACATTCAAAATATCTTCTTTGTGCTCTGTTTAAAAAAGAAAAAAAAAAAAAAAAGTACACTACCGGTCAAAAGTTTTTAATGTTTTTTTTTTTTAAGAAGTGGCCTCACCAAGCCTACATTTATTTGATCTGAAGTCATGCAAAAAAGCAAACTTTTGAAATATTTTTACTATTTAAAATAATTGTTTGCTATTTGAATATATTTTAAAATATTATATTTTATTCCTGTCATCAAAGCAAAATTTTCAGTATCATTACTCCAGTCTTCAGTGTCACATGATCCTTCAGAAATCATTCTGATATGTTGATTTGCTGTTCAAGAAACATTTAAATTTCATTTTTTTTTAGGATTCTTTGAATAAAAAGATACAAAGATCAGCATTTACCTGAAATAAAAAAGCTTTTGTAACATTATACACTACACAGTCAGTTTTTTTTTTCTTGGGGAAAGAAATTATAGAAATTAATACTTTTATTTAACAAGGATGCTTTAAATTGATCAAAAGTTTTGATAAAAAGCTTTATAATGGTACAAAATATTTCTATTTAGATAAATGTTCTTCTGAACTTTCTATTCATTAAAGAAACATGAAAAAATTCTACTCCACTGTTTTCAACATAATAATAATAATAATAATAATAAATGTTTTTTGAGCAGAAAATCTAAATATTAGAAAGATTTCTGAAGGATCATGTGACTGGAGTAATGATGATAAACAATCAGCTTTGAAATCACAGGAATAAATGATACTTTAAAATATATTCAAATAGAAAACAGTTACTTTAAATAGTAAAAAATCTTACAAATTTTACTGTTTTGCTGTACTTTGGATCAAATAAATGCAGGCTTGGTGAGCAGAAGAGACTTCTTTAAAAACATTAAAAATCTTTTGAGTGGTAGTGTAAGTTGTACAGGTTTGGAATAACATCAGGCTGAATAAATGATGACAGAATAAAATTTTATATTTGAGTGATTTTAGTGAAATTTGAGTGAAGTTTAAATAAAAAATGTACATGAATTTCTGAACATCTTAGTATTTGTTTTCTCGCTTTTGCTGTAGTGACAGCTTTTGAGCTACATATACTAAACCTGATGATCACATTCCCCACTATGATCTGAGAATAATCCAAAGAGCATCGTGAGCTCAAATGGAAACAAGAACATTTAAAGAATTTCACATAATCAGTGTCACAAATGGAGTTTTGATTAGTTTGATTAGACCTTGATTAGCTTGAAAGCATTACTTTAGATTATTAGAGGACCATGGGTGAGGCTCTTTTTGTGTTTTAAGTGTGTATCTGCAAAGATTTGGACAGTTGGTGATGAACGCTGTTATTACTTCTTGCGAGACCACACAATAACAGTGAACCTCTTGAAGCCTGATGCACTGCTTTGCTAAGGCTATCAGCTCCGCGTTAAGTTCAGCAGACGGGATTGTCTGCACCTCCAAAACCTCTAACGTTTTTGCGTAACTCTGCCTGACTATCCGGATTTCATCCAACAGCAAAGTCCAAGTAAGCAACCGAAGGCATCGGACAGGGATGCTGGGTTGCAGTACCCCTGGAACGTGCAATTCAGGCAGGGTGTGGTCCAGCACAAGTTCCACCCAGAGTTGCGGGTGTCTCAGTTTTAACTCTAACCATATCTGGTCACACAGAGACACGGTGTACTTGAGCGAGCGTTCGCAACGGAGCTCTAGTTTCTTTAGTGCCGGTCGCTCTGGCAACATGAGATCTTTAAAGACGTCTTGTGACAGACTGGCCTGAAAAACTCCAAGAACGTTGAGTGACCGGCAGCATTTCAGCGCTTGCCGCAACGTCTCGGCGTTGACGCCACACACCAGAGAGTGATTGTTGATGTAAAGGCTATGCAGGGCAGGGCAAAGCATGGCTACGCTCCTAACAAAGGAGTCGCTGAGGGTGAAGGGTACACCCCTTAGGTCAAGCACGGTTAGGGACGACCCATTTGTCAGTATGTCCACTAAACCTTGCTGCAGGTCTTGACCAGCATAGAAAAGAGGCGTGTTTCCCACGCAACTGATGGAAAGTCCTTCCAGCCGCCCGTCACCTCTGGCAACTGCCTGCCGCAGCACCTGCAATGCTGTTTTCCGATCGGCTGGATCAGTAAGGCACATTCTCAGTTTCAAATTTCTGACCAATGGCAGAAGAGCAGAATACCTGTCGGGGACAGTGGTTCCTGACTCGCACCTAAAACAAGAGGTGACATATGTCAAACAGAGAAAGACATGCATAATTTTTGTTATTTGTTATATAGTTATTATGATGACGAGTATATAAGTTCATGTGACAAAATTTTATGACAACATGGTAGTGCCTGGCACAAAGTCCTCATTAATGACGTAGCATGCTTTTATGAGGGTACTTAATCAGCAAAGAAACTTTGGTCAGATATGCGGCCATTGAGAAGAAGAAATAGCTCAAACATTTTTCCTAGACAGCAATGAGATTATAATGAGAAATGGAGAGCTGATGGAGACTTTTAGTCTCACTTTTCTCCAAGGTTTTCAAACGAATACACCATTTACAATTTCAGAAGATCTCAAGAATGTCTCAAACTGTGCTTAGAGTAGTCACCATATCAGTCTTCAATCAAAAGTGAGAAATTTTAATATAACTGTAATCAATTATCATTAAGCTACCTTTAGAATATAGGCTTATATATAGTTATAAAGTCATACTAGCTACGTTAGTTAAGTTTATTGTAACTCTGTATGTATTACTTCTCCTGGGAATTTTTGGAGACATCTGTGACAAAGTTAATACCTGCATGCAGTATGATATCTCAATTACTGTAAGTCTCCTGAGATATAAAAGAGCAACAATAGAAATCACCAGTTCTTACCTGACTTCAGTATCTTTCCATGAGCTTGGGTGTGTCATGATATTAGACCAAGCCTTACATACAGTAAATGCATTGCATTTGTCCTGTAAAGACAGGAAAGAGAAAATGTGTGCAAGGATCTCTTCTGGCAGATCCATTCCATTCCAAATCAGACTTTTATCTTCTGTCAGCCGCAGTACGTTAAATACAATTGGAACGGGTTATCTGATATTATAACCGAAAACCTCTTAACCCAGCACAGTTCGTGACGACTCTACTGTCTGTATGTCTGTCAGACTTCTGAAAAAAAACACATACGTTCTCAAACTTCTGTACTTCCTCCTGCGTTACGAGTTCCGTTGTTAAACGCAGCGATGAAAACAAATGTGGAGCTTTGAGCCAATCAACATCGAATCCGGGAGACTTCTAGCCAATCAGATTGTTGAACACTGCAGTGGGTGTGTCTTAGTAGCCAAGACAGTGCTTCGACACCTCGAAAGTTTCCTTCGTGTAAGTTTGCAGGCCTGTTTAGACTTCCTTATCATTCAGACAAAGTTCACCAAACCGTTGTGTAAGTAACATGTAATATATATAACAAGGCGAAGGTTTCATTTTCGCTAATATGTGAATTGAAGGCAAGCAGTATTATGTTATGTTAAACTTTTGTTCACGTGAACAGTAAAGTCTAAGTTATAAAAAATAAAAGCCACGGGACTTGTGTGAGCGAGCGTTTGTTTATGTTTTATCCACTGACCTCTCATAAATGTAAAAGGTTAACGTTTTTTAAACGTGAGGCATCATGTTACCTGTAAACATGTGCATCGCATATCCAACAATCACCAACGTCTGACCCCATTTATGTAGCAGTATCGACCATCAAGCTCACAGCCTTATAAGGAAGTGGTTACATCCTGGAAACACAAACAAAATAATGTACTTTTATGTTAGACTAATAAGATCTTAAAGGAATTCTGCTTTGCTTTCATCATTTCTTTGTCTGTGTGTTTTTTAGGTGGTGTAATTTGTTTGTTCACACTCACAGGATTGAGACAGGAGTTTGATCAGAAGATGGACAGTATAGACACAAAGGTACATTGTGTTTACATTTTATGTCTGTCCAGATGTTGTCTAAATGAATTAACATTGTGTGTATGATTTTATCTTCATCTGCAGAGGTTAAATGACAGCAACGGCAATGATGGTGCATTTTCAGGGTGTGCTGTACTCTTCTTGGGGTGTAGCAGTCCAGCACACAATCTTCTATCACTTTACAAAAACGAGCAAGGGAAATTCAGCGTGTTCAAGGTTATTAAACTCACCCTCATAGGTAAGCGGTCATAGAAGTGGCCACCAAGTACATATGAACCAGTCATAAGGGTCCATTTCTTAAATTGAGATTTCATACAAAATCTGAAAGCTTAATAAATAAGCTTTCCATTGATGTGTGGTTTGTTAGGATAGGACAATATTTAGCCAAGATATTTGAAAATCTGGAATCTGAGGGTGCAAAAAATATTGTTATTTTCAAAATATTGAGCACATTGCCTTTAAAGTTGTCCAAATGAAGTTCTTAGCAATGGATATTACTAATCAAATTGGGTTTTGACATATTTACAGTAGGAAATTTACAGTAGGAATATCTTCATGGAACATGATCTTAACTTAATATCCTAATGATTTTTGGCATAAAATAAAAATGTATCATTTTGACCCTTGCAATGTATTGTTGGCTGTTGCTACAAATATACCGGTGTGGCTTACAACTGGTTTTGTGTTCCAGGGTCACATTTTAAGTTAATCAAATTATACAGAAACTAAAAGAGTATGACAGTTTAGGTATACAGTAGGTTTATGTGGCTTTGTATTGTAATTGATGCAATTCTAACTGTCTTTGATCTAGATTCTGTTGGTGGACTGGAAGGGTATGAAATCCTAAAACTGCACGATGCTGATCCCTTCCTTGGGGTGGAACTTAAATTCATGGCCATGCCTCCCTGTCAGCGATTCCTGGAGAGCTATGCGTGTGGTTCACTTGCTCAGTTTCTGTCCCAGCATGCCTCACGCCTTCTTACTCTTTCTGATGGGGTTGTCATGGAAACACAGCTTAAAGCAGGGATACATACGTTGGACCAGAGCCTTCAAGATCTAGAGATGTGTCTTGAGCACATACGGCAGTCACAGGTATGTGTGTTTGTTTTTTATGGTGATATGGATAGTTTATACTGCTCTGTACTTTTATGAGCAGCTGTTTGCACAAAACGTCAGATAACGGAAGTAAATCACAGTTCACTGCTGCTTAAGAGGCAGTTTTGCTATTTTTTTTTTCTGACCTTTAAGTTTATGATGATTCGTATTAAAGCAAAGTTTATATTTAGGCCAAAAGGTCACTGGTGTGAATGGTGCTGGGAATTCCCCAAATCAAGAAGGCATCCGATATTGCTAGAAAATACACAGTTTTAGCATACATAACAAATAGGAAATGTTAATTGACCATGCTCTTGACACATTTTCAGCTCTGAGAAGATGCAGGTTTCTAGATTAAAGATAAGTCGATTTGATCACGTAAGCATGTTTCGGACAACTGCATAAATGTCTGTGTACAAATCATACATATGTACCGTTCTGAAACCTGTTTACTCTGCTTTTGTGGTAGATCATATGTGATGATTCAGAATGAAAATTTCCTGATAAAATACTCGCGCCCACGTCATCAAAGATGTTCAAGTCTTTCTGTCTCCTGTCGCAAAGAAATGAACATTTTTAAAGGGAAAACATTCCAGAATTTTTCCTCCATATAGTGGACTTCAATGGTGGCCAGGGGCGTTGCTAGGGCTAATCATTCGGGGCTGAATGTTTTTACTCCAGCCCCGAATGTTTTTTTTTTTTTGTTTTGTTTTTTTTTTGTATAGCCCTATGATTTCCACGAAATTTGTCAAAGTTGAATGAATTAATCAAAAGTTGGTCATTACACTTAAATCAAGTCGCGATATGGACTAGCATCTGTAAATATTATGCCGCAAAAGGCTATTTGAATATGAATCCTGCATGTTCTGCGTGTCTTTTTATGAATGAACGGGGCGGACGCGCGGTTTCTTTACATGCGATACTGATGCGCGTGTGACGCTCGCAGTGATT
>JAHKKF010534562.1:0-15634 GCA_019740295.1 Labeo calbasu
CAAATCCATGTTCATTATCAGTGTGAATTTGCGCAGCTCGTCAGTGAACAACGGCTGTGTGTAATATATACGGCTCAACGTGAAATCACGCACCTGATGGCATTTACCGCTGATTACAGAACCGGCTTTACTGACAAAACGCGCAAGCATTTCGGCCAATACGTTTCGGTGCATCCCTAAATTTTAGTTAGTGTGTGGTGTGTATCTTTGGGCATAAAAAAGATTTACAAAGCTACAAATCTCAAAGTCCACTCCAAAGGGAGACATTTCGTTTTTTTAAAAAATCCCTTTTCAAGAACTACAATGAACGGCTCCTTTGGATTACAGCGTTTGTTTTCCACATGCAATGATGTCACAACACGGCCCATTAGAATATTATTAAATTAAATCCCGCCCACGGAAATTCAAATTGTTGGAGGGAGGGTAGGGACGAGGTGGGGGATTAGCCAAACTTTAGCTATGCAGCGCAGAGAGCAGCTTCAACGAGCCGCAGCATGGCGGGTATAAACACAAGCATTGACTAGAGTGGCCGCTTCAGAGCAGTAACGCGCCCCAGACGTGTGCAGTACAGGGGGTCGAAACACATCCCGAAGCCGCGATCTACTCCGGTTGCCGCAGATGTGTGCAGTGTGTGGTAAGAGATTTATTCATCATACAGTGTAGATAGCTTCACATATAACGCAAGTGTTTTTCAAAATGCATAAACTTGCACTAGAATAGGCTAGGCTGTTTTCTTTGATAATGTTAGTCTGCTTTTAGCCTTATACTGGAGCTAGTTTTGGGCAATGAAACTAAGTATGTAAATAATTAAATAAATTAGCATGATCTCGCAACCTGACGACAGGACCCAACACTACTGCAGTGTATTATTTACTCACCCTCCATGCATCCTAGGTGTACATGACTTCCTTCTTTCAGACGAATGCAATCGGAGTTATATTAAAATTTATCCTGGCACTCCTAAGCTTCAGAACGACATAGACGGGTGTTTCTCTTCATCAGTCCAAAACAAGTCCAATAATATGCATCCATCCATAATAAAAAGTGCCTCACACGGCTCCAGGGGGTCAATAAAGGCCTCCTGTAGCGAAATCGATGCATTTTTGTAAGAAAAATATCCATATTTAAAACGTAAGAATCACTTTAATCTAGCTTTCACTGAAAGTTGTACACGGAATTTGCTTCTTTAGCAAGGGGCGTGGCAGTACTGAAATACCGTCTAAGCTATTCGCCAAACGCAACGCAGTGGGACAGCTAACCAATCGCAACACATTTTGTTTTTCGGAAGGCGGGCCTTCATTAAACCCGGAACCAATCGAGCCATTTGTGTTAGGTTGGGAGAAATGTATTGTTATAATGTAAATTATGTTAAAAATAATGCATTTTTCAAACCACTAAGCATGAAAGCATGTTCTAGCACACCCCAAAACAAAATCAAGACTTTGTAAAAGAGCATAATAGGACCCCTTTAAACAATGACAAAACTCTCATTCTCTCAAAAAATTAATTAAGAAATATTTGGTCTACTCAAAGAGGGAGTTCACCCAAGAAAGAAAAACCTCAACCTTATGTCGTAGCAAACCTGACTTACTTCTATGGAACAAAATAATGGAATTCTACAGTTTTTCATTGAGAATAAAGGATTGAATATATTCCAGTGATGACCAATGTCATTTTTAGTAAATTTCTTTAAAGAGACTAATTGTAATGAAGAAATATCATTCATCGCTGATCCTGTGAGGTATAAAAGAACTGTGAAAACGAGGTTGCCAGCTCTGTAGTTGCTTGCTCAAGGTTTTCAGGCATTGATTTAGCACAAAAGCACAAATTCGAAGGTAGTTTAAGCCTCAGTGCATAAGCAAGCGGAAGAGCATCTTTAACTCTGAAGAATAGGCCGTCTCATAAAGAGGGTGAAGGTCCGAGCACTTCTGCCGTTTCAATGTGCAGGAGTGAAGCTGTCAGAAACGACACTGAGAAATCAATCACAGCCAAAGTCATGGCAACTGCGAAGGATACCATTCACAGTGGGTCGGTTTGACAAGCGAGTTATATAGCATAACATAACAGAGTGTCCAAAGCAGTCAGCCCAGCAGCCCAAGAATAATGAAGCTAAATATGGGCACTTCAGGCCCACTTAAGTGAAGTCTATGATCCTTAATAACTGTGTGAGGAGAGAGAGGGCAATGTAATAAGCTGCTCTTTAATGGATCATTATTACAGCCTTTGCATGGTACATTATTCTTAAAATGTGACCTTTAAAGGGTTAGTTTACCCAAAAATGAACACTGTGTTATTGCTAAATTGCCCTCTTGTTGTTCCAAACCTGTTTTTTATGCTATACTTTTATAGTGAAAGCATCGAGTAACCATAAGCTCCAAATACAGTTATCAAAAAAAAAACAAAAAACAATAATAATAATATTAAAAAAAAATAATAAAATAAAAATAAAATAAATAAAATAAAAAAATTTACTTTTGAAATAAAAACAATTTAACTTTTATTTTGGCTAGTTGCCAAGGCAACATTTTTCATTTTCTTTTAGTTTAAGTTAAAGTACTAAAATAGCTAGAACTAAAAACTAGTTTAACACTAGCTTAACAGTGTTACTAGCTTAACACAAATTAAAAATGAAAACACTAAATACGAAATATAAAAGTAAAACCTAATTTACAATATTAACAAAAACTATAATAGTGCATTGATGATATTAAAATAATTCTGGCTCCGAAAAGGACTGTATTATATTATAAGTATTATTATTATTATTTTTTATACTAATAAAGCTTTTATTTAAATTTTAGTTTGAGTTTTAGTAATTTATGTGCTTTTTTATTATTTTTATTATTTTTTGTTTTCTAAATTTTTATTACAATTTTTAAACACTTGTTATCACTTGTGAGTACTTTAAATTATTTATTTTATTATTATTTATTTATTATTTATTTCAGGTGACATTCAGGCAACATTTTATAATTTCCATTTAAGTGTTAATCTTTAAGTTATTTTTCTAATATTTATATTTTGTTTCAATTATTATTCTTTTTCTTAAATAGTTTTAATTAACAAGAACAACACTGACAAACTTTCCTTTAGTTAACTAGCTGGAGGTGTGTCTGTATAAAACTACTGTTGTACTTCTTAAAAATTTCCATTTAAGCAATTTAAGTCTTTGATATAAAATTAACATTTTGTTTTGTTTATTTCAAGTAAAAAATTTTATTCATAGTTTTAATGAAAAAACAACAACACTGACAAACTTTCCTTTAATTAGCTGCAAGGCATTCTGTATAAAAGTGCTGTTGTATTTCTTTAAAATTTCCATTTTACTTTTTTTTTTAAGTTTAATTTTTTCCATCTTCCATTTTTTCCATTTTGTTTTGCTTCAGCTTTATTTCCATTAAAGAAAATGCTTTTGTTCAATGGTTTTTAATTAACAAAAACAACAGTCAAATTTTCCTTCATTCATAAATATATATAATTATTATTTTTTTATTATTAATTTATATATATATATATATATATATAGTTTTAATTAACAAAAACAACACTGACAAACGTTCATTTTCCTTTCAGTTTGGAGGGGATTCTGTATGAAACTGCTGTTGCATAAATTCATAAGCTTGCAAAATGAAAACTGTGCTGTGATCTCTTCAAATTTGGTCTCAGGGTTTAGGCCACACAGTTTGAGACTGAGAAAAGTTAAGGATTTTTTAAAAATTAATTTTTATTTATTTATTTAATTATCATTTATTTATTTAACGCCATGTCAGCAACAATGGCTATACTTATGGTAAAAACAATTCAATTGCATTACTCAGTTAATTCATAGAATATCCTTTCAATATAATGTTTACAATATTTCACATTTTTATTCTTATAAAGTCAACATACAAAAAAAAAACAATAATAACAAAACCAAAATAACAATAATAACATTAACTAAAATGTAAATAATATTTGTTGAAAAAAGCTATCAAAAGACATGGTCTCAAATGAGCAAAAGTGGCTTTAGATATTAATATATTTCCATATCATGGAACAATATTGAGCAATATTTGGTAACTGTTGTTTTATGTAAACAAACTGCTTGAAACTAGTTCACAACTGATGTCTTGAAACGCCTGTGTTTTGTTTCACTGCGTTGCTCCCCATCTAGCAGCTTTTGAACAAGAATTCATCCTGTGTGAATAAACGGCTTCTTACTTGTTTTATATATGCATTCAGCATCATTAGCCTTAGGACAATTTTATTTTACATCACCTGAACGTGGCTCGTGACTACTGCAAATGTAAAAAGGTCACTGTTGTCTCCCTGATATCAGCAGCACGTTCTGTTGAGACAGCATCTTACACGAACACCAGAACAGTCTTTTCTCACACCGTCTTTTTCCTCTGTAATAGGAATGCTGTAGGGTTGTGAATGTCCTACTTTCATTCTCACTTGTTCATTTTTTTTTTTCCCTTCCTTGTCTGTTGGTGGTAAAGAGACGCAGTAGCATGTTTAAATATAGTATGGCACAGATGTTTGATTTTCTCTAGGGCCTGTAGGTGATATTAACAGATTCATGCTGAGCCATGTTTAACGTGACCGCTGCAAAAAGATACAGCCTGTGCAAACCGGGCCCTCGTGGTTTAACCCGACACGTCAGTCTCGATCTCTGGGTGGAAGTCTGCAGCACCTGAAATTGTTCTGCTCTTGTATGGATTGTGTGATATTCACAGCAGCAGCACTTCTCTATATTAGCGATAGCGGCATTAAAACACTGAGAGCACTTATTTTAGCGCTGTTCTAAGTGATGATTTTTACCAGGCATAAAATGTTTCTGCTAGCTGACAGGTATCAGTGAAATGGGTGCCCTGAGAATCACACCTGTCTGTGTGACAGTCCTGGCACTTATGCATCTCACTGCGGCCTGCACATGTCAGTCAGAAAACCTGGAGGTGGCTCTCTGCCAATCCATGACAGGAACAGTTCACTGAAAAAATACTGAGTTGAAAAATGGAAAAGGTACTGGTCATTTTCTGCCAGGAAATTATTGTTTTGTTTACAGACCCTTCCTTCAGGGGTCATGATATGAGAAATCTAATTTGCCTTGATCTTTTGACATAAAAGAGGTTTTTGTACCTCCTACAAGTTTCATAGCTTAAAACGTCCTCCTCAAAATAAACAATGCGTTTATTTAGTCAAGCGCCAAAATGTGTTGACAACAGGACAAATAAAACAGTAAAGAAAGTTCAGTAGGACTTCAGTAGGATTCCAGCGTCAGAAACATGTAAATGTTTTTTTGTTTTAAATATGCTGTATGTCATTTTTTGACTGTACCATAGCATAAAAACACCATAATACATTCACATATTTGTAAATTTCCTACCGTAAATATAACAAAACTAGTAATATGCATTGCTAAGAACTTCATTTGGACATCTTTAAAAGGAGGTTTTCTTAATATTTTGATTTTGCACCCTCAGATTACAGTTTTTTAAATAGTTGTATCTTGGCAAAATATTATTATCATATTCTAACAAACCATACATCAATGGAAAGCTTATTTATTCAACTTTCAGATGATGTATAAATCTCATTAAAAAAAAAAAAACTAACCCTTATGACTGGTTTTGTGGTCCAGGGTCACATATTTGTTTTTCCAAAAACCAATGTTACAGCCAGTTATTCTACTTTGAAAATATGCATTCCATTTCAGAATTCAGTTTGTTTTTGTTTTTGTCTGTATGATTCTGCCTAACGCCAGATTAACCAATAGTATTTCGATGCCCTGGGTTGCCAGTTACTGGAAAACACAGCGTACTGAAGTCATGCAAGGCAGCAAACTAACTGACTCAGAGTTCGCAGATTCTACCCGACCTAAAAAGCCTCGGCATCCATTTAAAAGTTTTATAACCAGAGGCATCTTAAAATGCGGATAAATCAACTTATAAGCTTACAGTGTAAGGATCACCTTCAATTCCATTCCTGTACGTTTCCTCAATCTGGCAACCCGCATGCTCTCGCGTCTGAGGAGGAAGAGGCGGGAGAAACAATATTTTTGGACTGCAGTACTTATTTCAACCACTAGCTGTCAATATTACATACTGCATGTCAGACTATATCAGAGGATTATTTGTTTGTTCGGAGCATTTGACTGTTTTATAATTAGGGTTGTCACTACAACACGTTTATTTAGACAACCGCCAAAAACGTGTCGACAACAGAACAAATAGAAGAGTAAAGAATGTTCAGTAGGACTTCATTAGGATTCCAGCGTCAGAAACATGTGGATAATTTATTTTTTTAAAAATGCTGGATGTAAAGCATAAAAACACTAATTCATTCACAGGTATTAAGGAAACATTCTATGTTTGGATATTTGTTTCTCAGAAAAAAAAAGTTACCGCCAGTTATTCTACTTTGAAAATGTGCATTCGGTTTTGGAATGTGTGTTTTTGTTTTTGTCTTTGTGACTCTGTCCACTGGCAGTTTAACCAGCAGTATTTCGACACCCCGGGTTGCCAGTTGGTGGAAAATACAGCATACTGTAGCTAAACAAAGGCAGCAAACAAACTGGATCAGAGTTTGCAGATTCTACCTGACATAAAAAGCCTTGGCATTCATTTAAAATATCTATGACCAGAGGCATGTTAAAACACAAGTAAATCAACTCAAAAACTTACATTGTAAGGCTTGTTTTCTTCCATTGTCAATTGCACTTGTTCCTGCTGTGTGTCCTCAATCTGACAACCCACGTGAGCCTCGCATCTGAGGAGGTGAGAGAAACAATATAAGTTTATATATATATATATATATATATATATATATATATATAAGGGATGCATGGTATACCAGTACTGGAAAAATACCGGTATATATTTCAAATGGTTCGATANCCCACGTGAGCCTCGCATCTGAGGAGGTGAGAGAAACAATATAAGTTTATATATATATATATATATATATATATATATATATATATATATAAGGGATGCATGGTATACCAGTACTGGAAAAATACCGGTATATATTTCAAATGGTTCGATACTATCATTTTGATAATTTCGTTATTTTATACTCTGCTGTTCCGAAGTTCATCTGTAGGCAGCAGTGCTTCCCAAATTGCTGCAAAAACAGGTGAACGTGACAAAAGAACAACGCGATGGATCATCAAACAGATGAAGCTCCATCAATGCGCTCAAATCTAGCACATAAAGACAATAGTATATGTGAAATATGACATTATTTTGCATACAAAACATGATAAAGGTGAACAAGCTGACCTTACTGCAACTGTAACAAGCTTTGATATAAATCGCCACAAAATATAAAGTGCCACAGGAGGCAACACACCAAATCTTGCCAAGTATTTGTCACTTGCTCATCCTGATCTTTAACGCTAATTTAGAGATTGACAGGTGAGTGCATCAAACATCATTCTTAAATTCAGATTTGATTAACTTTTATTCACAACTGATCACAACCAAAATCTGAAACCAATCAGAGAGAGCGAGAGAGAGAGATTAACATGACTTTAAATACTTTGACTGTTAGAATAACACTTTACAGTAAAGCAACCTTTGTCAAAATTCACTAAGTAAGCTGACATTACAGTATTATAGCACTTATTAATGTAGATCAATAATTAGTTAGAAATGATAAATTAACTAATACATGTTTAGTATGTTAACATTACTTACTAAATTGTTTTTCCTTCATTTATCTTTTGAGGCTGGTTATGTGTTACCTATGGTATCGATTTAGTAATTTAGTATCGATATAGAGGTATCAGATTCTGGTATCATACCAAAGCCAAAATTATTGTATATATATATATATATATATATATGTGTGTGTGTGTGTGTTAGCTTCAATGTTAGCTTTATGATATGGTAGCCTCCTACATCGCTGTTTTACCTTTTTTTTGTAAAGGGCATTTGACCTTCTTTGCATGTTCACTTTGTAAACACTGCATTTGTAGTTACAATAAGAGTTGGGGGAGAAAATGAGATGGGAGTTGAACCACAATACACAGAGTTCACACAGAGCTAGACAAGACAAGTGTTTGAGGTTAAAAAGTATATAAATTGTAATATTTTTTTTTAGAAAATAACAAATCTTTTTCTAGATAAGACCCTCCTTCCTTGCCTGGGGTCGTTTAGAGCCTTTTGAAGCTGCATTTAAACTGCATTTTGGAAGTTTAAACTCAGGGACATCATAGAAGTCCACTATGGAGGAAAATCCTGAAATGTTTTCCTCAAAAAACAATTTCTATACGACTGAAGAAAGAAAGACATGAACATCTTGAAGTACATTTTCTGTACATTTTTGTTCTGGAAGTCAACTACTTTTTAAATGGCAAATAAACCAAAGTTACCAAATGAAATGTCAACGCAGTTTAAGACTGTGGAGCTTTGGGGTGTTGATCTACTCCATCTATGTTTTGATCATCGAGCTGAATCTAATCCAGACGTAGTCTTAAGATTTTCTCAGCTTTTTGTTCAAAATTTTAATAAAACATACCCACAACTAAATTTTGATTAAAAAATAATGCATGAAGTTAGAATAAAACTTTTTACATTTTATTTGAAGATTATTTTATTCTTTTTTGAAAGCCATCTTTTAGGTCTCTTTTAAGAAGTCTCTTTTGCTCACCAAGGCTGCATATTTGATGGAAACACAGTAAAAACAGTAATATTGTGAAATATTATATTTTAAAATAACTTTTCTATTTGAATATGATTAAAAATGTAATTTATTCCTGTGATGCAAAGCTAAATTTTCAGCAACTATTTGCTCCAGTGTCACGGATGTTAGTATATGACAGTTGTTAGTATATGATTTATGATACAATAAACTAGAAACACACCTTTGTGCTTCTCTCATTGGTTAAATGAGCTGATTATGTGCCAAACTCTTCTTAGTGTCACACAACTGCTTTACATAACAAATGAATCATTTCAAATGAAATAAATGGGAAACTACAGCAATATATCATTTTTATGCCTATGTTTTCTTCAAAACTGCAACGTGTGTTAATTCGCTTGTTTTGTGAGACAAACGCAAAGCACTGAAGTCAAGAACACACGGCTGACTTCTGCTCAGTGTGTGGAGCTGAAAAAGTTGTTTGTTCGTTCAACTAGACAACTGGACAAGAAACATGCGCTTAGGTTTTGCAATTATTGAATATATAATGAAAGAAAGAAAGAAAGAATAAGATTTTCCTTTTTTGACACACTTTATCTTTTTAGTAGGTTTCAATTATTAAAATATTTCACCTTTTACTTACTACTGATTTAGTAAGTAAAGTCTGTCTAACTTGTTAAATTTGTAATCAGTTTAAGGGTTTACTTTTATACTTTAAAATTTGAAATATGATGCTTGAAAAATAAACATTAAATACTATAAATACAACAAAAATCTAGTAAATTTCACAGATAATTACAAGCAAGTACTGAATACATGTGAAATGTTGAAGTATAAAGTTAGTATTTTTTAAATGTAATACAATAATCTTGTTTATCTTGTTTTATTTACAACTTCAAAAAATGTGCTCTAGTGTTTGAGCAATACTTTTATTAGCAATTTTTCGATTCCAGTTTTTAAGTCATTTAATTCTTTTTTTTTATTAATTTAATTTTTAATAGCTACAGTAATTTTTACTAAAAATTTTCAATTAATTTAATGAACAAGACATTAATTCATGCTGTATTTCACCACAAACTACAATTAAAATAAAGAAAAGATAATGATCAATAATGAAAAATAATAAAAAGTACTAATTTAATATTAGTTTTCTATCACTGCATATCTGCCATCTTCAAAAGATATATTAGATATATATATTATTTTAATAAGGTAAAAATATTTCCATATCATATATTATAATATGATGATTTAATGGTTAAGAAACATTTATTAATTTTACTAATGTTGCGCTGCTTAATAACTTGCTTAATAAACCGTGATACATTTTTTAAAATTATAAATGTCAATTTAATGTAGATGGAAACTTGTTGTAGATGCAAACATGGCAGCTTCAAATAGGCAGAGCTATTTCAACGAGGTAAATATATTTCCAGCTCAAAGCATAACCTCATCCTCTTCTGGCATTTCATTTGATATTTTCGAGGTGTTATATTATTCATTTCCACCAGCGCAGGTGACTGAAAGAATCTGATCTTTTCTCGTCTAGCGTCTGGCATTCGCCACTATGGTTGCACAGGTGCGGTAATGTGAGATCACATGTATGTAATAAGTTTTGTGCAGCATTGTATTTCCTCACATTATGTCATCGATGACCCTCCCCTTCCCCGTCCTCCTCCTGTTGTCCTCGTCTGCCCTCATCTCTCTCTCTACCCTCCCGCCGCTCTACTGCTACTTCCTGTTGTTATCTTCATCCTTGTGCCAGATGTGTTGGCCACCGTTGCACCTGCAGCACTTCCTGTTTGCCTCTGCAGCCCCCAGCATTACTTCCCTATTCCTCATCTCTCCTAACCTTTTGGCCCGTCACCTGCTGCACTCTTTCATCTTGACATCCCCTCTGAATTTGTCTGTCCTTCGTGATCCCACCCCAGTGAGAGGTTGCCTCCAAAAAACTGCATTTGTTTTTCTCTCTAGGACTCCGGTTAGAGGCCACATCTCTTTTGCTGTATCTCTCTGATCTTGTCTGTCTGCCGTTGATGTGCTTTTTCAGTCTGATGGAGTTTGTAGCCACTGTCTTTGTTCACTGATGTAATCAGTGGCCTTTGGACATGTAAAAATGGATTGTAAAAGTGATTTTTCAAAGTTGTAAATCAAGGATTACTGAAGCAGGTTTTGCAAGAAAATCCTATTTCAGTCTTTCTACTTCAAAACTTCACCTTTACTTCTGTTACTTGCTGTTTCTGAGTAATTATTTTAAAATTTGCCAGCAATTTCTGAGTGAAAATTGTTTGTGCACCTATTTTTCAGTGCATGAACGTCATTGCATTGCAAAAAAACATCAAACCAAATGACATGTTTTAAATAAAATAGCAGAAATAAGTTTGTTAAAATATTTTGCAGGGCCATCCAAGATGTAGATGAGTTTGTTTCTTCATCAGATCATATTTGGAGAAATTTAGCATTACATCAATTGCTCACCAATGGATCCTCTGCACTGATGTGCTTGTTTATAACTGTTTTGGACTGCTTTAACTTGTAAACAATGCTTGATCTGTGCATATTTCTCTCCTGATTCAGATGAGATGACTTTTTCACTAGGAGAAAGCTATGTAAATAATGGTTTGAAGTGGATTTGTTTCTTGCATACATGCAACTTTTGGACTGGAGTTGTGTGGATTATTATGGTGTTTTTATCAGCTGTTTGGATTCTCATTCTGACGGCACCCATTCACTGCAGAGGATCCATTGGTGAGTGATATAATGCTACATTTCTCCAAATCTGTTCTGATGAAGAAATAAACTCATCTACATCCTAGATGGCCTGAGGTTGAGTAATATTTCAGTAAATTTTCATTTTTGAGTGAACCATTTCTTTAAGAGCTTGTCAGAACTGTGCATTCAACATATTATCTATCCTAAATCGGGTGCTAGCTACAAACACAGCTCTTCAATAATTCATGCTACAGCTTTCAAAATATACCCTGAAGTAATGAAGCACAGAAGGTATTGATTTGTGTTTAAGGATTAAGCGTGATTTCTGTCTGAGCTCAACACCTGGACAGCATTCGCTTCAAGAATCTGATTTGGGAAGCTCACTGGAGTGCCTGACCATCTGATTACTTATGTAATGATCTGAAGACTGAGGCTGATGATCCAATTGCTATTCTCCATAAAGTTGGCACAATGAGCACATTTAATTTGCCCAGCGCTGATATTGTTACGCCGACACTTACTACCAGAATCAATATGCTGGATATTACAACAGCATCATTTAAGTAGAAAACAAACTCATTGAGTGGAAATTGATGTATTTTCTTTATCATAAAGCAATTTACTTCATGAAAACAATCCATTAAAATGTATTAAGCTATTAAATACTTGTTTCATAATTGCAGCACAATAGCAACAGCTCAAAACAGACTTAAACTTTTCATATAATAATCCATCCTTTTAATTCTACCTAGTGGAACAGTGAAAAGATAATAGTTTTACAAAAGGGGAAAAACTTTTAATACTCAGACTTGCCAAAAAATAAATAAATAAAATTATAACAAACTCACAATTCTGACTTTTTTCGCAGAATTGAGTGATATAAACTCGTAATTGTAAGTTATAAAGTCCAATTTTGAAGGGGTAAAAAAGGACTGATATGTTCTCAGAATTCCGAGTTTATATCTCACAATTCTGACTTAATTCACAATTGTTAGAAACTCGCAATTGCGAGTTATAAAGTCAGAATTGCGTGAAATAAACTCGCAATTGCAAGAAATTAAGTCACAACTGCTAGATAAAAACTCATTCTGACTTTTTTCTCAGAACTGTGAGACACTTGCAATTGCGAGTTATAAAGTCCAATTTTGAAGGGGGGAAAAGGACTGATATGTTCTCAGAATTCTTAACTCGCAATTGATACAAAATCGCAATTCTGACTTTTTTCTCAGAATTGTGAGATATAAAGTCAGAATTTTGAGATATAAACTCACAATTGCGAGAAATATTTAAAATTGAAATATAAACTCAGAATTATGAGATATAAACTCGCAATTGCGAGAAATAAAGTCAAAATTGAAATATGAACTCAGAATTCTGACTAGTTTTTTTTTTTTTATCAGAATTGTGAGATATATACTCGCAACTGCAAGTCCGATTTCGAAGGGGGGAAAAGGACTGATATATATATATATATATATATATATATATATAACAAATTCTCAGAATTCCGAGATTATATCTCACAATTCTGATTTACCTCACAACTGATACAAACTCGCAATTCTGACTGTTTTTCTCAGAATTGTGAGATATAAACTCGCAGTTGCAAGAAATTTAGTCACAACTGCTAGATAAAAACTTATTCTGACTTTTTTTCTCAGAATTCTGAGGCATTAATCTGCAACTGCAAGTTATAAAGTCCAGTTTTGAAAGGGGGAAAAGGACTGATATGTTCTCAACTGATTCTGACTTTTTTCTCAGAATTGCGAGATATAAACTCACAATTGCGAGAAATATTTAAAATTGACATAAAAACTCAGAATTCCAATGTATTTCTCAGAATTGTGAGATATAAACTCACAATTGCAAGTTATAAAGTCCAACTTTGAAGGGAGAAAAAAGGACTGATATGTTCTCAGAATTCTGAGTTTATGACTTAACTCACAATTGATACAAACTCGCAATTCTGACTTTTTTCTCAGAATTGTGAGATATAAACTCGCAATTGCGAGATATAAAGTCAGAATTGCAAGATATAAACTCAGAATTATGACTTTTTTCTCAGAATTGCACGATGTAGACTCACAGTTGCGAGAAATGAAGTCAGGATTGCAAGATAAAACTCACAATTCAGACTTTTTTCTCAGAATTATGAGATATAAACTTACAATTGTGAGTTATTAGGTCCAATTTTGAGGGGAAAAAGGACTGATATGCAATTATGAGATATAAAGTCAGAATTGAGAGGCATAAAGGGGCCTCCATACGTAACTGATTTCATTAAGTCAATAATATTTTTTATTACCAAATTAACCAGATTATATTCAGTTATGCTAACTTTCACAAGTCTTAAGGCTCAGATCAGGTAGAAACAGCAGGCACGCAGTCTACATTTAGTGCAAAAAAAAAACAATGCATTGTTTCTGCCACCTCTTCATAGAGCAAACTCATTTTTGCCCGTATCATATTTAATTTTCTGTTTTCTGGATTGTTACAGGGAAGATGGAGGCTACACCGGACCAAATTATGCCATCTCTAGCCAGTCACATCCAACACAAGGTCAACAGCTTTCATTCTGGAAGACCTTGTCATCTCATTTCAGATTGTTTTTTTTCTCCTTCTCACCCCTTCTTCATTATGAAAAGGCAGCGTGAGGAATGAGGACATACTGTTGGGGACACCCATTTGTAATGCTGGCCATGTACAACATTGAAAATCCCCCTGAGTTGTTTGACCAAAGAAAAAGTGTGATGAAATCCCATCATAGATGGTGGACTGCCTGTGTGTTATAATGATGCCCTTCTCCGCACCCATCTAGATCCAGGCAGGCGCTCTTGATTAAATATTGACTCGCAATTCCCTTTGTGCTTCTTTTTATCTGATCAATAATTAATACTAGGTAAAACGGAACGGTGTGAACTGCAGTTTGTTTAACAACATCGTTGTACGAGATACGTTTCATTCCCAGCAACGTAAAACAAATTGACTGTTATCTGTTAAACCGCTCTGCTCCAAATTGTGCAGGACAAAGCGGTTTCTTTCTCATTACAGCTTCTCTGACCACAATGATCTCTCATATTGCTCAGTCACAGCAAGACAGAAGTGAAGCATCAAAGGTAACACAGGCCTTATTTTAGTCATAACCCTGCAGGTTCGTTTCCACATGGCGAGACGGCGTGTTTAAAGCCAGTGCAGGCGGGATGTGTCTATTATTCAGTGATCCAGATGGCTATTCATCCTTGGAGCGGTTTCAAGGTATGTTCACAAAAACATCAGACTAAAAATAACAGCTATGTGTAAAGCCTTAAACTTCACAGCCAGTTTGCTAGATGATAGATATTTGTCAGAGAGAAGACTGAAAGCTGAAGGACATTAGAAAGTACACAGAGGGGTCATTTTTCTCGACCTTTTGAGATTTTATTGTAGTATATAAAACGTGCTGTAATTTTTAGAACTCAAAACGTCGTTCCCAGCTGAAAATGTATCTAAACTTCAAAAACTTTCTAAGGACAGGCAGATAAATGCATCAGCTTGTTTACATGTTAATGATGCACGTATTGTGTGCAGAACTTGGCCCAGCCAGTCACGCTGAGGTAATAATGAGAAAGCTGGATAGGTATATTAAGAAATAATGTTAAGAGGAAAATGTGTTGGGAAAATCAGCCAAACCTTGAGCTTTTTCTGGTTTGTGTGGAGCACCTGGCGCTCTGCAGATGCTTCCAAAGGATCTTAACGTTAAAGTCGAAGGGCTTGATTTATTTTTAGCAGCATCTGGGATCATTTCAACCTTATCTTGACATTTTGAATAGCACATTTCAGCACAGACTGTTTGTAAATCTGTCACAGTGTAAAGCAGAATTTTACAGGGAATTGAATTCAGAAAGCCTTTTAGATTTAATTTAAATTTTTCATTTTTCAATTGAAATTTAATGAAAAGGTTTTTTTTAATTAAATTTAAATAACATTAAAAAATTAAATTAAACTAAGTTATTCAGTAAGAACTTTATTTCAGCAAGAAATTGTTCAAACAATAACTTACTAATGCTAATACTACATTAATACTATTAAAAAGTAAATATCAATTTCAAATACATTGATTCCATATATCCTTTTTTTTTACAGTTCAGAAATGAGGTTTCTGTTATTTATTTAGTTCGTTCTGACCAAACAATATATATATATATATATATATATACACACACACACTGACCAAAATTATAAACGCAACACTTTTGTTTTTGCCCCCATTTTTCATGAGCTGAACTCAAAGATCTAAGACTTTTTCTATGTA
>JAHKKF010534563.1:0-25603 GCA_019740295.1 Labeo calbasu
CTGAAATGTTTTCCTCAAAAAACATAATTTCTTGATGCATTAGTAAACTGAGAGTAAATGTGGGCAGAGCTGCTTTCCTCGTGCTGAAAACAAGTCATTTTTAGTTACACACTTCAGTTTCCTGTAAGAAAACGCCGCTCATCCTGTGCTGAGCAGGAAACGCATCTCAGCTGTCAGTCATTCGGCTGCTGCTCCTGTCATCATGTCATTTACCAGCCGAAGAAACGCACATTTAACTCACGACGCTCCGCATACATTTATATGCAGCTCTGCTGTGGATCCATACGTTGAACTGCATTTCACTTTGTGTGCTTAATATTTCTACTGATCACACACTGAAACTGTAAAACTGTAGAGAAACTTCATGTATTAAATACTGTGCCTCAAACACTGAAGACGTCAGACGTCACGGTCATGTGACGTGTTTCAAATCAGCCGTTCTCTGCCGTCTGATGAATCTGTTAATTACTTCTTATTTATTTGTTTGTTAATGTAATTAATATATTTACTTAATTACTTACTTTAAAAAAAAAATGGAAGTTTTTATTTTATTTCCAAAAAAAAAAAACTGTTGTTTTCCAATGCAAAAGTCTGAAGATTCCTAAACCAAGACACATTTACTGGAGAAGCAAAATGACTGAAGACAAGAAGTCTTATTTTATAAGAAATTGAACAAAATTAATTGAATTTATAATTAAAAAAATAAAATTTTATAAAATAAAAATATCTGTCAGTGAAGTCAGAAAAATTTACTTGACTTAAATTGACAGATATTTGTTCTTGTTTTATTTCATATCTTCATTTTGCAAGTAAATATATGTTGTTTTAAGGATGTTTGGACTGAAGTTGTACTTAAGAAAAAAATATATAATATTATTTTTTTGCAGTTCATGCAACATTTAATGCCATAACTTTATGAACTTCAGATTGAAAAACATGTATTAAGACTTTTTAAGACTCGCAGAAACTATTTAATGTTACTTTCCATTTCTTTGTAATTATTTGTGAAATTTGAAATGAAAGATTCAAAGCATGTACTACCATCAAAATAAAATAATGATAATAATAATAATAATTCACCAATAATTACAGAAAAAAAAAAAAGTAAGTAACAGTGAATTAAACATGAAATTTTGAGTAGAAAGACTGAAATAGTATATTCTTTCTAAAGCGTATGCCAGTAATCTTCGTTTTAATTTTACAGCGTGCATAATTCAGACGTCTTGAGTCTACAGAGCGAAGACGAGGTCGTTTCGGACAGAAACGTCGCGTTCAGTGCCGTGTTCAGACGTCCGGACAACATCTGGCTCTGCTGGAGCACAAATGGATTCTGAAGCAGGAGACTAGCAAACGTTTCCAGTCGATTTCCGCCACCTCATTTGTCAAGAGAGGCATTCGTCAACAGCCATATTGATTTAGCAATGTGCTGCAGATTGGCTGGAGGTTCGCAGCCGTAAATCAGGCCGCAAATCAAGACGGCTGCTACAATCTGTCGAACCAAGAGCCGTTTCCTCGCTCGGAGCCAGAGGTCAAACATTAGCCAGAGATTTCAAACTGGAAACGCACCAGAATTGGGAAGTCGTCTGACGTTAACCCATACGGCAAAACAGATCTTTTTTTCTGTTCAAAATAGATGGTGTAAACAGTCAAGCTCAATCAAACATATATTTGAAATTGGAAATAGTTTTATTTTCAAACTTCATATATCAAAATGCATTTTAAAGTGTATTTCAGGGGCATGAAAATACATTTCCAGTTTTTTTTTTCCCCCTTCAAATGTAACATGCATTTTCTTGGATTGAAACACATGGAGGCTTTTAAAAAATAAATAAATAAATAAAATAAATGAATAAATAATAATATATGTAACGCTTTTTGTTAAAGTGTTCCCACAAATGGCTCTGTGTTGGTGTAAGGAGCGATGTTGATGTTTATGTGTTTTGTGTGTATTTTTCCTGTATAAGAGAGTATGTCAAATATTAATAAGCACAGCTTTTAAAATGTAGTTTTGTTAAATTATGAAAAACTGAACTCTGAATCTCCCAGAACTTTTGTTGTTTAAATTATTCTAATTACATTATGAATATTTAAATTATTTTCTGGTGTGTGATATGAACAGTGACCTTCAGAAGTGTGTGTGTGTGTGTGTGTGTGTTTGTAATTATAATTGTTTTATTGCTGTCAGAATTTGAAGCACATCTACACTTACTCTGACAGACGCATGTACAAACAAATTCAGAGATGAATCTGTTCAAGTTTCAAACGCATTTGATTTATTATAGCAAAGAGGAAGCAGAAACTGTGCTTTTCTTGCCATTACATTTTCAGGCACCAGACTCAAAGACAGAAGTTAAGACATTTCTTAAGATGTTTTGTTTTTGTTTTTTGTTTTTTTCTTAAGATGAAAATAACAAGTGTTATCCTAACAATAAGAAGTTATTTTTAATGTTCTTTTCAAGAATTTGAATTCTTCATTTATTGTTCTTTAGTTTTGTCTTAAGAACAGTCTTGGGGGAAAATGATCATGTAGTGGTAGTATTTTTGGTGATACCTCTTTTTATAAAAAGAAAATAAGCAGAAAATAGCAAGATTTGTATTCTCAAGATCGTTTGGTGAATCCTGGAGCTCTATATCCATAGCTGACAATGGACTTACAGATTCACTTCATAATTACAGACACGGACACAAAAGGTCTGTTGACCGAATCGATATGAGAGTAACACGCTGCATCAATATGAGGAAACGACAGAGTTTCTGCAAGACGTCTAAGACGATTAGCTGCTGAACACAGTGCTGCACGGCAAAACTAAAATGTGCGTAAACGGTAAGGCACTTAAATAATGAGAATAAACTCATTACACATCAGGCAATAATGAGGCATAATTAGTCAAAATGAATGATATAAATATTTAAGTCTTTTTACAGAACTTGAACTAATGAAATGTTGTTGTCGTTGTTGTTTGTCTGCGTTCTGACGTCCGTGACTCAGGATCTGAAATGAGGGAAGTTGTGCACTTACGAATTTTGCCCTGCGGTGACACGCGGCTCATCGTTCGGGACGTCTTCATAGAGTTTCCTCCTCATTATGAACCCGAGTCGTGAGATTTGGATCTCGGTCAGGACAGAACGAGAGACGGACGTACAGGCCATTCAGCGCGCTGTGCTGGAAATAAGGCGCATTTCCATTTCTCATTGACTTAATTAGCAACTTTGCAATGCATTTAACATGAATAAAAATAACTTGATAAAAAAGAATCAGATTAACACTTTAGACGGGATGTTTTTGATTGTGCATTATTGTATTTTTCAGAAGAAAAGTTGGAAAAGCACTCAGTCATCCGGTAATTGTGTTTGCGCCGGCAATTAAATCAAGAGCAGGTAATGCTGATGTCACATTTATCACACAGTCAATATGATACAGAGACAAACTAGACACAACACAGAATAGTTTCAAATCATGGATTTAAAGTTTGTCTGGAGTGAGAGCTGATCTCTCCTGACCGCATCCAATTACACAGGTAAAACGGCCAAATATCACAACAAAACAGGAGATATCGGCAGATATAAATCAGTCGACCGCTACTGATAAAGCTCTGTCGTTCCATCAGAGTGTTTGCTGTATTTGCAGAAAGTGGCAGAGATCAGTTTAAGCCTGGAAAATTGCTTTAACTAAAACTCATGCGTCACACTCTATAGATTTACATCATACATTTCTACAGAAACACACACTCACGTTAGTGTAAACTCTATCGGTAACACTTTCTGTGATCTCCACATCTATAATACATTATAAGGGTATTCTTACGGCATTGAAATGAACGCATAATGCATTATAAAAAATCCTTATAACATGTCATATCATCTTATGAATATTCATAAGAACAGTTTTAATGTATTATAATATTGACTTATTTGTAGTTACAGCTTAAGAGTATGATGATTTATTACACACAATGAACATGCTGCATCCACTTAAGTTGCAATGGATTATATTTCTCATAGTTATAATGTATTATAAGTCTCATATCTTGCCATCTTTCGTATGCTACTTCACTTAAAGCAATCGATGACCACTTATAAGTGTAGTTACATATATTTTTTCTCAAACAGCCATAAGATCAGATGTCAGATCAGATGAATGTGTAATATGACACATTTGCTTTGAACTGCTTTGACTGTAATATCAGTTTGATTATTTTGATGGTACCCTTTAATCACCCGTTGATTAGTAACTCTTAACTACATGTCAACTA
Organism: Labeo calbasu; assembly: GCA_019740295.1. NCBI lineage: Eukaryota > Metazoa > Chordata > Actinopteri > Cypriniformes > Cyprinidae > Labeo > Labeo calbasu. The sequence goes on from JAHKKF010534563.1 coordinate 4,254, forward strand.
GCAGTCATTGGAGTATTAGCAGAATGTCTGCTAAATACATGCTATATGATGATTCCCCAAAAGACAATCTGACTATAAGTAACTTTGCAAGTACGGCAACATTCTACCTACTCTAACCTTAACATAAGCCTGTTAATACTCAGTTAGTTGACATGCAGTTGCAAAGTTGCTGATAGTCGACTATAGTCAGTAAACTAAGGGGAACATCAAAATAAAATGTAACCTAACATATAAACATTGCAATTTTTTCAGCTGAAATTATTAACTGGCTCACTTCAAAATTAATATTATCCTCACAGGAAACACTCAAATAACACTCCACACCAAACCACTTAAAAGATGATACGGTGCAGATCTTACATTAACAACTTCAAGATATATAGTCCATTATACAAGTAAAATAAGATTTAACGTGGTGTTCATTGCGTGTTATAATCCTAATCTTAAAGGTTATAACCAACCATAAACGCATAAGCATTATAATTGTATCATAATTGTTGTTATAATTACTTATAAGATGATTTAACATATTATAAGGTTTTTTATAATGTGTCATGCATTCATTATAATCCCTTAAGAATACCCTTATAATGTATTACAAATATGGACTTGGGTCAAAACTATGGGTCAGCACTCAGTGTTATGAGTGAAACAACTGAACTCATGATCCTGGTTAAAATAAACATCACACCACAGGAGCAAACTGTCTGCAAACACTGTCTTTATTGCATCCAGATAATAGTAGACAGATAATAAAGATATACAGTATATCTGACCATACTTAAAATCAACACATGGGACACAAATGTCTTTACACAAACAACATTTCTACCAAATAGATTGGAAAAATAAAGAACAATTAAAATGAGTCAAGTCTCTCGAACGGGTGTCACGTGTTGCATTTTTAATCTAAAAAAATTAAGTCTTGTTCTTCATTGTCAGATATAGAAAAAACAAACCAAAAAACAAGCAGAATACTGTAAGTAAACATGAGGTTGTTTCGTCTACTCTCAGTAGGAATCACTTAAAACAAAACAGAATTGACGTCGACCCCTTCACTCCCACACAGACGGTGTGAATCGACCTCAGAGGTGTCGTACTTGAAGCGCACGAGAAAACCTAAACACTTGCAACGTAAACACGCTGAAAATCTGCACGTGTCAGTGTATTTAGTAACTCAACCAGAGATGCTGAGCTTTTCTTAACGAGATGGTGAAGAGTGTTCTGAGATGAGGTGAAGACTAAGACTAAGACAGGCAGGAGAAGTACAGTTATACACTGGAGTATTCTGATCACCAAAAAACAATGGTGTGTTTTTCATCTATTTCTGTGTCATCTTGCAGTTTTGTCTTAAGAAAAGCAATACGAGCTAATCAAAATCAATTGTTCGGAGCAAGCAAATTGAACAAATACACATTCAGCTGTCCTGCTGCAGTATTGCAAACCAAACATCAGGTGATTCAAACAACCAGAACCACACTTTCAACATTATGCACATTAACTACATTATCACTGCAATACACAAAGAAAAAAGCACAAATATCACCTTTTTGAGAAAAGCTGCAAAAAGTTCAGTAATTTTTCTCTCAATCAATCAGTTCTGGTGGGATTGTATGACACTTTCACAAAGACTGGGAACATTGCGGTTAAACTGGTCTCTGTCATCACACCACATAGATGTAAAGCGACTGTAGAGTTTTGTGTGTTTTGCAGCTTTGGATCCTCCTGCAGTGGAATGAATTTAATTCACTGTGGTAAATAATTACAGTAGCTGTGCATGGACATTTGTTGCTGCCTTAAAACATACATACACTTGCTTTAACACTGCCATTTCACAACACAGAAGCAGAAACGTAAGCTGTTTCTCAATACCAAGTATGCGTTGGGTCCTTGGGAGTGCGAACTTCCGAGGGCCGGAGGACACAAGTCTGGTAATTCTGCAAATGGAACAGCAGCGTACTTGATAACGTCAGTCAGCTGGCCTTTTCTACTCCGGTTATCTTCACTGTATGTATTTACATTAAAACAAAATATGATATCAAACAGCGCTGCCTCTTTTCTGTTTCATTTAACATATTAATAGCCACAAAAATGTGGTTCATGCAACACATACATACATTACAGTAAAACAAAATGACAAACAGCACTGTTTTTTTTTGTGTTTGTTTTCTTCAAAGTATAAACTACAACCTTCTTTTTGTTTTCATTCTAAAAATATTAAACATATTAATATGTGGTTTAGGGAGCATGTGCACATACAGTCTGATTATCCTCACTGCATGAATAATAAAATGAAATATGACAAGCACAACTCTGCCTTTTTTGTTAAATGTCAGTTTTAATGAACAATAAAAGCCATAATAAAAGTATAACGTATAAGAGATTTATGTAATAGGAAATAAAGGCAAAAGCAAACGATCCAGTCAAATGCACGCTATAAAGCCAGCGCTGTATTACGATTGATAAATAAATAATTGATGAAACAGAACTTTGTGTTTAGTCTAAACGATACGACCTGGAACAAACGATAGATTCGTGAGACCAAAGATTGCCGGTTAGATTAACCTAAAACGAATTGTACCTTATGTTTAACCACTACAGAGACATCAGAGCCAGCGGCAAATGTCAGACGGACGAGGTGAGGTGCTCTCGGCGGGACACGTGAGCACTGAGCGCCTGGTGTTCGCCTGGAGCTCACGTCTCCGAAATCGGCGAAGCAAATTTTCAAATATTTCTCCTCCGCCGTTAACGCTCGCTGGTTGGTGCGAAATGCATTCTGGGATACCTGGCTGCCTCAAGTTCACACAAGTCTCCTCTTGATGCATCTTTGATAAAAGGGACGGAGCAAGAACACATCCGGGAATTAAACTGTATTGGCTGGATGTGAACTTTGAACTGGAACAGTACTTGGGTGATGACTGATGACATTTCACGTCCACAAGTACAGACAAAAACTCCAGTATGAGTTGAGTATGGAGCGTGACACGAGTAACTCGCTCTGATTCCCTCCTGCTAAGCCCCGCCCCTTTTAGGTCAACTCAAAAGTGATTGATGGATAAGAATCCAAACAAAACCCTTCAAAGTTATAAAGCAGGGTCATTCAGTTGCTGCGTATGGCACGTGCAAAGCCATATGTTTCAGCTGAGCTCTTAACTTCTAGAACAAAAAATGACAGATAATTTACTCACCCCCTTGTCTTTCTTTCTTCAGTTGTAAAGGAATTATGTTTTTTGAGGAAAACATTTCAGGATTTCTCTCCATATAGTGGACTTCTATGGTTCCTGAGAGTTTGAACCTCCAAAATGTAGTTTAAATGCAGCTTCAAAGGGGCTCTTTAACCTCAAACTCTCGTCTTGTCTAGCTCTGCTTGAACTGTGTGCAGTCCGGTTAAAGACAGTTAGTTTATGTCGAAAAACTCCCATCTCATTTTCTTCTCCATTGTCAAAATCTGTTTAGAACCAGAATACACAGAGTTCACACAGAGCTAGACAAGATGAGCATTTGAGGTGAAAAAGTATACGAATTGTCTTTTTACTTTTACTTTTTTTTTTTGCTTTTTTTTTAGAAAATATCCGATCGTTTCACTAGATGAGACTCTTCTTCCTCGGTTACGATCGTTTCGAGGCCTTTGAAGCTGCATTTAAACTACATTTTGGAAGTTCAAACTCACAGGAACCATAGAAGTCCACTACATGGAGAGAAATCCTGAAATGTTTTTTCTCAAAAACATAATCCATTTACGACTGAAGAAAGAAAGACATGAACATCTTGGATGACAAGGGGGTGAGTACACTATCTGTAAATGTTTGTTCTGGAAGCAGACTTCTTCTTTAACTATGTACTAACATGTTAGCCTATACAATTAAAGGACATACAAAGTTAAATAAACGTGGCCTGGGCTGATTTACTTGGCTATTATTTTTCATCTTACAGCTCTTGTCTTTGGTGTAGGTGGGCTCATGTGATCTAAGATTCCTTGTTTTTATTTATTAAGCAGTCAGTGAGAGCGAGTAAAGATCAGTGCAGGTCAAACCAATAAAACAGCCTTCATCATGTTCAACAATAAAGTGTGCGTATCCACACACACACACACACACACACACACACACAGATCAGCGATCCAATCTGAGGTGCTTTATTGATCCAGGGAAACGATGATGGATTTGGGCTGAGATCAGGTCTGATTTGGTTACAGCAGCGTTTACAGACGCTTCCACTGACCTTAAGAGAGAAACGTGCCGATGTGATCTACTGTCTCTCCACCCGCTGCCTAACTGGCCCAAATAAACACATAAATAAATATGAATAGGAATAAAGCTTATTTTATACAGTCACACATTATCCAGGCTTTGGGCAAAACTATTTTCCATTTAAATTAAGTTGATTTTTCTGACTAAGTTTGATTGTTCCAAATTAAGTTTGCAAGAAAATGTATCTTGATTTCAAAAATACTATTTACTAATTTAAATATTTCAAGATATACATCTAAAAAAGCTAATCGCAAACCATCCTATAAAATGATTCAAATAATATACGTTATAGCTTTTCTTTCTATTTTTAATCTCCTGTCTATATGTTGATGTTTCTGCATACAGTATTTACAACAAAAATGTCTCGTTGCATGTAAGTGATGATGATGTGTTTGTGTAATCATATGCTCAGCGTCTCTCGTCTCGATTACACACATTACGTTCAGAAATCATCTTCACTGCAACGCGGGAATTTCACTGAAGACTCTTCAGATCCCGAAGGGTTTTCTCTCGAGCGTTTAGACACACACACACACACGCAGAGCTGAAGCTGCCAAATGATGCGTGGTGAATTGCGCTCATGTTAAGCATGTGTAATCGTGTCCTTAGACAGTTAGTCTTACACATCAGCACTGAATGAAAAGAGGATCTCATTAATCATGTGTGACACGGATTTCACCTCAAAATCTATGAACTCTCTAACTTAATTTTACTGTTAGAGCAGCGCGGCCTGTAACTTCAATGTGTAATTCTTCCGGCGCCTTTCGCTTCAAGCTATTTTAGCTTTACAAAAAAAAAAAAAATCCATTATGCTGTTTGATATTACAAACTGGTATTTGTTTCCATAATATTTGTTGTGATTATAAACACACAATTTTGGGATGGGATATGACCTGGAGGTGACCTGAGATTCACAGTTATTTTGTTGCCTTTTGTTGTTCACTGACTGTGTTTGGTGTACATGAAATAAGTTTCAGTATTTTTAAATGTTTATATCATGTCCTTGTTTCTAAGACGCTAGGTTAGGGTACAGACACACTCGCACACATGGCCTTGTGTGATGTTTTCATGAGAAGGTGTGTGTGTGTGCGTGAAGGTTATCTGTAAAGAAGCGGCTGTCTTACTTAGTTAGCCGCGCTGTTTGTCTGAATGTCTCGGCGCTGGAGCGGCGTAATGAAAGTTCGATATCGGCGTGTGCCGCGTCTCTATCACAGACTCTCCTGTCACGTACATTAGACTCCATATGAAGAAAAATGAGGCCCGATCGACAGAGAGGAAACCAGCGCTTGTCCTTTGAACGCTTTTGTTTGGATCTGAAATGAAGGATCGTTCCATTAGAGGTTGAACAGCATCATGGGTATATGGTTTTATAGTTGCATGATGGGTAAATGTGGCATTCTTTGGTTTCGTATTGTTAAACTTTGACCTGAAAGCTGCTACGTGCGACTAGTGCAAGAAAATGACAACATTAATGAAGCTCACAGTCACATTTATCTGTGCTGAAATATGCTTTTGAAATGTCTTTACACTTTTTCCAGTCTAATGGTAGGAAACTAATGATCAGCCCAATCATATCAATCGATTAGAAATGTATATGATATGCTGATCAACTGACCAAATTGCAATGAACTGCACGAATCGCATATGAATCTTTACGGAGAAAATTCTTATAATTATAATAATACACATGCACATGTGAGCTTTCATCATCACAGCCCGCATGTGTGTCACTGGCGTGTCATACGTGTACAGACATGTAAGCGCTTCGGTCGCATTTCTCTCGCTCTGACCAAAGTGTGCATGTGCTGCAGAAAGACGATGTGTTAGGATTGATTTTGTGACTTTTATTGCACATTTCAATTGTTTTCTTGTGTAAACCTGCATTACACGGACACCTGTGCCGGTTGCGTCTTCTTTCTGTGCCGGGTGCGTCACGGGTTAAAAAACAAAAATGATTGTGATTTAAGGGTTAAAGATCAAGGATGGTGGTGGTTTGCGGTTAAAGATCAACCGTGACTGTAGTTTAGTGTTGATGCTTGTTTAGTGTATAAATTTGAGGACAAATCATATTTTACTGGTTAAAGATCACAGCTGATTGTAGTTTAAGGGTTAAAGATTGGGATTGCTTGTCGTTCAGTGGTTAACTATGAGAACGGATCATAGTTTACTGGTTAAAGATCACAGCTAATGGTGGTTTAAGGGTTAAAGTTTGGGGCTAATGGTTGTTTGCATTGAAATTGAGCATTCTGTGCTGTGGATTTGCCCATGTCATTAATCCGAGTCATTCCTCTGATTTTTGATTTGTCACTGTGCTGTAGTCGGGTCACTCTGTGGTTGATAATAAAATTATTTGAGGGCATGTTCATGTTTGTAGCAAACATGTTGAAGGATGAGTTATACACCAACGTTTAATGCTTATTGTTGGATGTTTTTAATGGCAAAATAAAGTTTGACTGGAAAATACTTACTTGTGTCTGCAGAGCAGAATTCTGACAGAAATCAGTGTGTGTGTGTGTGTGTGTGTGTAAAGATGTATTAGTATCAGTTCAAGTGGATGTCTCACCTCATCAGTTCAGGACAAAAACAACTTGACACTTTATAAACGTGTTAATGTAGTTCTGTCAGCAATTATCTACTGCTGAGAGTGTGCAACAGCATGTTACATGTGTGTGTGTGTGTGTGTGTGTGTGTGTTAGTGTAGTTTCATCACTTTTCAACCTGAGTGAGTATCAAAGTCTCTCTCTCTCACACTCTCTCTCTCTCTCTCTCTCTCTCTCTCTTTCTGGCTGGTGATCTGTAGAGACGGCAGCTCTAGTCATTATCTCCTTTGAGCCAATGGTCTTACCGCAGGCTTTAACACACACCCGCGCGCGCACACACTCGAGCTGGGGGCTCTATCGGCTTTTGAACATCTGAAATACTTCAAGCTTCTGAAGGAAACACTCAAAAATAGCAAATGAAACTCAGAGTTCGGGTTCATCTGACTGCAGTTTCAGCGCTGCGGCTCGTGCTTTGAATTTGTGCATTTGTTATTTGTTTGCGTTTTGCAGCGCTGAATTGATCGTGATTTTGTTGATGTGTTGCTAATTCAGCTGAAACAGAGAACCTCATTCAGTCTGTCATATGCTGGTCTACATCTACAAAATCTGCCTTCAGCATTCACAATGACAAGGAGCAAACTCCAGATGAATCGAGAAGAATCGGTTCTCTTCTACTGATGGTGGTTTACAGGTTACAGATCAGGGCTGATGGCGGTTTAGGATTAAACATCAAGGATGATGGTTTGGGGTTTAAAGATCAAGGCTGATAGCAGTTCAGTGAGTAACAGTCAGGGTTGACGGTGATTTAGTGGTTAGATACGAAGGCAGATCACGCTTTACTGGTTAAAGATTAGAGATGGTGGTCGTTTGTTACTTTGTTAGTTGATGTTGGTGTAGGGGTTAAAGATCAAGGACCGCGATGGTTTAGAGTTACACGTCGAATATGATGGTGATTCAAGGGTTAAAGATCCATCGTGATAGTGGTTTAGAGGTTAAAAATCAAGGAAGATGGTGATTTTGGGATTAATGATCAAGCATGACGGTGGTTTAGAGCTATACATCAAATACAAGGGTGATTCCGCAGTCAAACATTGGGGATGATGGTCTTTAGAGGTTTAAGACTGTGGTGATCTAGAGGTTAAAGATTAAGGATGATTAAGGATGATGATGGTTTGGAGGTTAATGATCAAAGATGACGTGATTAGGGAATACAGATCACGGATAGTGGTGGTCTAGCGTTAAACGCCAGAGACGATTGTGATTTAAGAGTTAAAGTTCAAAGATGATGGTGGTTTTGGGCTGATAATAGTTCATGATCAGGGCTGATGATTGCATAGTTGATAAATATGAGGACAAATGATATTTTACAGGATAAGGTTAAGGGCTAATGGTGGTTTAAGGGTTAAAGTTTCAAGCTGATGTTTTTTAGTGGTAAACTGTGACATTGTGTCATAGCTTACTGGTTGAAGATTAACGTTTGTTGATTTAAGATCAGGGCTGATTTAGGTTAGTTTAGACTAAGAGGACAGATCATACTTTGCTGGGCTGATAGTAGTGTGTCCATTTTCTTCAAAACATAAACATTTAACATTCTCACAAGCTGAATTACGATTTGTTCTACTTTCTGAATAACATCTGATCTGGGAGAACAAAATGTCAACGTGTGAGATGAGAAAAGACCAGTGATTAACATTCAATAGTGGGGTGTTTTGATGTAAAACTACAAATGTAATTTTATTTTTTTTTTTTTTCAAAATGCCATTCGAAGAGTTTATCCGTCTCTGTACATAAGAAACACAAATCTGCGTGCGCTCGACGTCTCACAGATCAGAGAATAGGAAAGGATTAGAGATGCATTCGGGACGTACAGTCGCTCTCTCTCTCTCTCTCTCTCTCTCCTAATCTCGTCCCCCTTTTCTTTCTCCTCGTTTCTCTTTCTCTCGCTCCGTCTTGCCCCCATTGTGAGGATGAGATGAGATGGATAGACTGAATGGAATCCTATTTGGATTTAGCTGTTGAATGACAGCACCCAGAGATTGAGGGAAGATCTGCGTTCTGTCCCGAGAGCCGCAGTCAGATGTCACGAGGACGAACACAAAGGGAATCGGCTACGGTCGGTAATACAGAAACACACGCTTTACACGTGAACGCACGCGGGTCGGTGACATTAGCGCCGTTATTTGGGTCTTTCAAAAACACGTTCAAAATTCTGCTGTGATGAACACCTTCCCCAAGCCTGAATTAAACTCGCCGGTTAAAGGTCAAGGCTGATGGGAGTTTAGCGGCTAAAGGCTATTAGGTCGAGACCTGATCTCAACACTTGACTCTTTGACCCCGTCGGTCCCTTTTTTTCATTATCAGGATAACGTCTGGTTGACTTTTACGGCAACATCTGACCGAGAGCAAACGTCTCAACGCATCAGATCTGACACGCTCTGTGACTGTTAGCAGGTGGCACGAATATAAATAATGTAATAACGCAACAATCGTTGAAATGAAAAATATTTCTAGCGTTCACGAACAGCATTCACTAATGACAATCATCATAAAGCCTTTCGTAATGAGTCTCATTTGCATTTAGGCATAACTCCTGCTTCAAAACGCATGTAAATAACTTCACATGCACGATGACTTCGGCAAGCTGTGCGTCCGTTTCCGTGGCAGCCGCGATCCGTGTGAATTTCAGGCGTCTGCACCTGTTCTGTGAATCACACACTTTTTTTTTTCTTCAGCCGTCTAAAACGCTGACAGCAAAGCTGCACCATTTGAATTCTCTCTGCAGGCCCGAAAAACCTGTCCAGTGTCAAATCGCACATTACCAGCACCCCACTCGCCGTTTGTAGCAAAATAAAGTTTTACAAGAGACACAAAGCGACAGATCATTCTCAGAAACAAAACAGCAGAGATGACCGACATAACGGCACTAATTAAAGGTTATTTATATTGGAAAGTGATTCTTTATGACGATTAAAATGTTCCTTAAACCAATGGTTTTGTCTATGGCATTGCTGTGAAAACTAAGAGTACAAATGCAAACCCCTCTGCATTTATTTGTGCATTAAATTAGGCTACAAATACAAAAAATGCTGTATATTTTGGGATTACTGTTAAACAACAGTTTATATTTTAACACTGTGTTCTGGTTCAGACTCAAAACAGCAAACACTTCTTGCATGAAGAAACTGAACACATTTCTGAAGAACTGACACTAATGTGGATGAGACACAAGCTTTTGCAAGGGATTGATTTCAAGAAATATCACGTGAATCTGTCGTATGAGTTCAGAAGACTTGCTGTTCAGATCATTTTCTAAAACCTTTAAGTTTTTATGTCCTTTTTGGAGCTTGACAGATGCGTTCACTGCCTGTCACTGCGTAGAAATAAAGTTAGTAAATTTAATGGGTTTGTAATGAAATTAACGATTGATTCAGTTTGAGTCTAAATCAATCACGCTGTTTTTTGAAAACGACTTTAACCAAATGATTCTTTCATGAATCAGATAAATCACTGTATGAACCATAAATACCAGAAGCGCGTGAACATTATTACACACACACACACACACTCTTTCGTCTCAGGCCTGAATCAATGAATATGAGTGTAAACAGAAGCCAAACGAATCCGAGCGTTAATTGTTTATATTGCGAGTCTTTTAAACAGAATCTGTCTCTGCTCAAACACACGGACTGGATTCCAGCGCTTCTATTTATCCAGCAGCTCAGAAGTCATGAAACTGGGTTACATTGACTATTCCCTTTGAGATCCTTTTCCCTTTAATGTTCAAATTTTAATCTGTTTACGTTTAGTTGTGTCGCTCGCAAACTAAATAATGCATTTCATCCTCGTACGACAAGCAAAGGACAAAAAAAACAACAAACAAACAAAACCAAATGCAAATGCTGCTGAATTTAAATCCCACTGTTTTTTTTGGAGGCCTCCAACATCCCAACGCCAATCAAGATGACGAGATGAATTCGTCGGCCGCGTTTGGACGACAGAGCAGCTTCTGTTCACTCCGCCACCGCTAAACTCTGTTAGTATAGATTCATGGATTAATAATTAACACAGAGACGGGACACAATCGATAACTAAAACATTATCCCGCTGCCGTAATCCTTCTTCCGCTCATTACCGCAAAACAGAATAAATCTCTGATCGCGCCCACAAAATCCAGATGCGGATACATGAACACAGAAATCAGAGAGTGCTTTCATGGAATGAATTTACTGATCAAAACATCAAGATCGTGTCTTTCGGAACTCATCCGAGAGGAAGAACATGAGTGTGGGTTTTCTGAAAGAGTTTCTTTTGTGTAATCATTCAGAAAATAACCACAACTCAATCACTTTCAATTCCTATCCTTCAAATGTTCACTTCATTTTTGGAAAAATTAAGTTAGCAAAGTGCTATGAAAATATTTTGTCTAATGTTCTTCTTGTAATCTAATTATACTCATAGATAATTAAAAAGTAATCCTCCAAGAACATTATAACATTTCACCAACTCCCAAACGTTCTTGTAACCTTTAAATAACGTTTAAATTACGGCAAGAAAACTGGACATTTTCACATTCCTAAAATATTTAAAATACACCTTCAGATAATGCTATATTTTGGGTGAGAATATGTAAACAGAATGTAAATACATTTTTGTAACCTTCAAATAACGTTCAAATCACGACAAAAAGAGCTGGACATTTTAGGAACCTTTCAAAACAACGTTCCCACAACGTTTTCATAACCTACACATATTAACCGGGAAATCACTTCCAAATGATTTCTAATAGATCTGTGTAATGTTTAGACTCATTTGTATCTGGTAAATTCAAGTCAGCATTATAAGCGAATTCAACTGATTTCAGATCAGGTTGAAGCAGCGGGAGTCGTTTTTAAGGCTCGGCTCGTTACGGCTCTCGTATCAGCGCAGGAACAGTGAGGGTTTGGTATTTGTGAGAGATTGGCGTGTAGGTTTATGTGCCATCAGGACGCTCAGATGAATTTTAACACATCACCCACACAAACACACACACACACCAGATGCACGCATCCCTCCGCCGTGGTCCGGAGCCCATCCAGCCGGTCGTCGTCAAGGAAACGCGCCGTGTCGGGTTTGAACGAACGATGAAATGTGTCACCCGTTTGTTTGGAGCGAAAGCCCGGCGGCGATTAAGCCTGACTCCCGCCCGTGAGTTTGTGCCGATTCTCCCGACGGCGCTCGCCGCTCCCGTTACCCCGATATATACGGCCGCTTCCTCTCGGCCTGTCGCGGAACATCCTCAACGCTCTTAATTATGGAAGAAGTTTGACTTGCAAATACTACAGCTGCCAGATGACACACGCTCTCCATCTCCGTGAGAACGGCGGGCTGCAGGCGTGCGCATTTATCTTCAAATAAAATATAAGTGCGTCTCTCCAAATGTCAGACCCGAGAGTGAGCCGTGAGATTGAGTATCCACCAGAGAATCTGCTCAATTAGGCCCGGCCCATGAATTATGCTTTACTCATTAAAGCTCAGCCTGACGACGTTTATGTAAAACATCTCACACACTCTCGTTTCAGAGCGGAGCTACAACACACACACAGCAATCACGTGACTGTTTCACACACAGCTTCGGCGGAGGGGAAGATCATCGGTGAGAAATGACGTACATTTGGGTCTGTTCCTCACACAAAACATCATATGAACTCATATGAACGCTGACAAGTGTTCTGGCAAGGTTATACTTTACTAAACCTAAAGCCATAACATTTAAAATACTTCATCATCCAGCTTTTTCTGAAATGTTTCAGTTGGATGTTTGTCTAATATTTTTTTTAAATGTTGTTTCAGAACATTCAGAGTTCAAATTCAAAAATAAGGTGATAATAAAACATTCTTAGAACATAGTTTTGTTACCTGGGAGCAGAGTGGAATAAGTCGTAACCCAGCTAAGAAAAATGTGTTACAATAAAGTTAATGAAAACACTGTCTCTGTCTCTGAACATTTTGCAAACATTAAGGAAACGTTCGGAAACAATTGGTATTACTACTACTGAACGTTTAAAAACATTCAACGAATGTCCAACATTTCATGAATGACATATAATAAACATTTTTGTGCTAATGTTTTGATCACTTTAAATTTAAAGACCAGATAACTTTGAAGAACTTTTGCTAACAATTGTAAGGTGTCATAATACAGAGTAATTACCTAATTAAGTACTTAATAGTAGCCGTTGTACTTACATGAAACAAAATGTACTTACCGTGTAACTAAGTTATGGAACAGTCTGTAATTACAGTTTGTAATTATGTAGATGTGACAGGCAGCTACTGTTACACATGTGAAACAGACAGAGTCTGTTACACGGCTACATATGTAACTAAAAGATTATTACATATGTGTTGCACACTTTATACAACGTAATTAAAATGTAATTACACAGGCATAAGCTACTTAAAATAAAGTGTATCAAGATTGTACAAGTAACTGTGTAACAGACTCGGTCTGTTTCATATGTGTAACAGTAGCTGCCTGTCACATCTACATAATTACAAACTGTAATTACAGGCTGTTCCATAACTTAGTTACACGGTAAGTACATTTTGTTTCATGTAAGTACGACGGCTACTACTAAGTACTTAATTAGGTAATTACTCTGTATTATGACACCTTAAAATAAAGTGTTACCAAACTTTATATTAGTGTTACTGGAAGAATGTATGTTTGTAACTTCTTATGCTGTTATGAAAGAACCACTAACATGATGCTTTTATGATACTGTTTTTGTCCTTTTTGGAGATGAGTATCTATTTAAAGACTCTTGAGAAGTGTGTCTTTGCGTCCCAGAGGTGGCAATCAAAGAGTTTCATCCGGATGTCTGTCCTTGGGCCGCTCCGCTGACCACGCGACTGAGACTTAGTGGAGGACATGCAGCGGGTCTGTTCAAACATTCATACGTCCCTCCTGGACGCGGGACGTGGTGGATCCAGCAGTGGGAATCACGTTTACAGGAGAAACCTGTAAATCAACACGACCTTTTGCAGTAATGTTTTTATGAAGCATCTTACAAAGAACTGAAGTGAAATGCATATTATTGTTTGAACAATTTTTGCATGATTACGTCGCTTGTTACACGTTTCGTGACACTTTCAAACAAAAAACGTCCAGTGAGTGGCACTAGAAGCATGCTGAGTTTTGTCTGAAATGAGTGTGAATCTGGCAGCGTTTTATGTTGGATGTCGGATGTATCACAACAGTTCAGAAATAAAATGTCTGTTGAGTGGCGCTAACAGGTTAATGATCTATGCCGATAGTGTAAAGATTTATATAATCGATAGTGTTACCGAAAGCAATCGTAGATAAAAAACACATTTGCTGAAGCAACCATGTCTTTATAGCTTGCTTTTACAAGTGTTTGAGCTTTTTTATCGTGACTTGTGTTAGATAAGAGCATTTTGCACCATAAGTGTAATGCTGTACCAGGTGCGCTACTGAGCAAGTTTACTACGTCAGAAAAGCCAAACATATGGAGCTGGTTATGTGAAAAGACCTAAATACCATGATGATCTTTCACCCAAAACATGTACATTTATACATTTTACAGACACGTTTATCTAAAACAAGCTATGCATTTTGCCATCACTTCATGCTTTCTCTGAGAATCAAACCCCTAACCATGGTGTAGTGCCACAACCTACAGTGTGACTTGTAGTAGAGCCAGTGGCGTTTGAAAGGCAACACATTTTGGAATGTGAACACAAATGAAAAGCTGGAGAAAGTTTTAAAAGTTTAGAAACACAGCACTGATGAGATGCAGCTGCCAACCATTCATCTGACAAATATATACAATGGTAAAATAGCGCAGGTGTGTCGCATCCCTTGGTTTTCTTCAGTCAGACACACTTCAGCTCTAGAGGATGATCTGACAACTCAACCTCACCCATATTCTCAGTGGCACTTTTGGCGGAAATGCTTATTTTTCCAAATGCTTTGAGAGCAACGGCACCTTCGTTCCCAATGGACTGCCAGTGTGTGTGTGAGAGTGTGTGTTCACACTGCTGAGTCAGATGTGGATTAGCATACAGCTGCTATTAGTGTGAGTGCAGGTGCTCCGTCTGTCTGTTCGTCCGTCTCATTATAGTTCAGCTCTGAATCTCGCCCTGGTGTTTCTGCTTCCACAAACCTCAAGTTCACTCAAAACTAACGGATGAACTTACTGATGTTTGAACCACTGTTTTCGGATGACGGCACTTCCTGTAGTATGACGTCATGAAGAGACTGACTTTTGTTGAGGGGAATCACAAGTCTAACAGAATGGAAAGTGATATTGATGACACTGGAAAAACCTGTTTTGCAATTCAAATAATGTTCGCAAGAATATTCACGAGTCTCAGACATAATACGCATTACAAATTCTAAAAGATGGTGCTGATCAAGACTAATGGATGTAGTGTCTGTTAAAGGCAAGAGAATGTAAATGTAATGAATCATATTCTACTGGCACACAACATCATCTAGTACTGTGTGCTGTTTGTGTGCTTTAAAGCTCTGAAACAAGCCTAACGCTGGTGTAATATCCACTAAAACACAAACGCAGCTCAACCTGAACATCCTCCTCCATAAACGTCTGACCTAAATACTCTTTATTGGATCTCTCTCTCACTTTCTCTCTCTCTCTCTCTCTCTCGGCCTGTTGGGGTTGTAAGGACTGGATGACAAAGCTGGTTGCCGTGGTAAAGTGTGCAGGTTGCCGTGGAGAGAGTGGTGGGCGTGTCCATCCGTCTGGGATGTGAGAAGCAGAGACACAGAGTCTGTTACTCTCCGGCTGATCTGCGATCAGATCGCAAACGTTCAATCAATCTATTACATACAACACTTTATCAAACACAGCTATGAATGTTTGCTGAGAAAAGCCTTCGAAGGAAGTGGTGTGGCACACTAGCACATCACTGAAGGGACAAAAAGAGCGTAGAACTCAATACTGATCAGTGTGACTGACCGACATTCTGACCGACAACTGACCAGTTATACTCAAATGACCAATTGCAAATGTCCAGTTTGAGATTCAGCATTTTATGAAAAGAGCATTGATGGAGTGATGGCTCTTGGATCTGGACGTTTGACTGATTCAGACTCTCAACGGCTCCCTCTAGTGACACACTGCAACTGCGAGACACCGGAGCACGACAGAACTTCATTTAAGAGCACAGGAGCAGAAAACACAGCCTGAGGCTCAGCATGGGAGAAACACACACACAGATGGACGTGTGAGTGTTTCGTTTGTTACTGGCCATTGGAAGCTCTGTCATGTGTGAGAAACGCCACACACTTCCTGATTTATGTCAAATGTAGAGATTTGGTGCAAACGGTTGGCATCATTGTCAGTGTGGAGAGAAAACTTTCTCATATGTCTGTATGTTATTTATACCTGATTAACTTTCTGAGAAATGTTTTTGTAACGTTTAAATAACATTCTAATCACAACATGAAAACTGGACATTTTAATGTTCTTAGACTAAAAAAAAAAAAAAGGAAAAAGGAAAAAATTCAAATACTGTTTATTTTGGGTAATAAAAAAAGGTATACAATGCTGTAAAAAAAGTTTTTTTTTTTTTTTAACCTGACAAAAAGGGTTAAAAGTTAGTAGAATACTGTAAGAATTTCAAAACAGTTTTTACAACTTAAATTTGCTACACTGTAAAAACAGCTTTAAAATTTACGGTGAAAAACCAGCAGCTGTGTTGCCAGAATTTTACCGTAAGAATACGGTAGCAACCGTTTTACGGTTTTCACTTAAATTTACAGGTAAATACTATTATTTCATTGTTTCATTTTATTTCAACTGATACAATGTTAATGTACCAACCTACTGAAGTACTGAAATCTGTTTTGTACTTGTGTATTACACTGATAATCACCAAAAGCAGGTGCTGATGAGAAACCCTAATCCTAACATAATGAACCAAAGCTCATCACAAACAGCTTTTAAATATTAACATATATAGGATGTGCACAGTGTCATGCACACAAACACTAAACACCATCGTGGTAACAAACATGAAACTGAAATAATGCAATAAACATTCATGTAACAACACTAGATGTAACATACAACCCTAATGTACAAAACTGATAAGAAAAAAAAAAACTAAGAAGAAAGAGTTATTTTAACAAAAAAACATCAAATCAAAAAAAAAAAAAAAAGTAATACAGGGAATTCTGGGAATGTCAACTTACGGTTATTCACTGTAAGTTTTATTATTTATTATGTATTTTACCATTAACTATTTAACAGGTTTTTACTGTAGCACTTTTACAGTTTTTTACTGTTAAATTCACAGTCATTTTTACGGTGTACTTGTGTGTGACTTTATATTTAAATCTTCATACAACAGCTCTGTGTGAAGAACACAAGATGAAATTTTTGGCAGATCCGGAAAATAATGCTACAACTTGGCTTCTGACAACATGAGCGACTCACCAATCAGAGTTCACAGTTTGGAGCGGGACTTTCTGTTTGTCTAACCAATGGCTGATGAGCATAGTGCTGAGAAGGCGTGTGGAAATGTATTTTAACTATGTAAGTGCCTGGTGCACTTAGGACGTGTCCGAATCTACTTTTGCTAAAACTGTTGAGTCATGGGTGTGTTTTGGGCGTAATAATGTGCAATAAACCAATCAGCGTCTCATCTCCCGTTCCCTTTAAGAGCCAGTTGCACTTGCACTGTGGTGGATTTGCTATTTACACGGCCGAATTTGCAAGAGGAAAGACTGAACGCTTCTCCAGAGAGGAAAAGGATCTGAAAGTGTACACAATAATAATTGTACAATTACATTGTAATCCTTCCATTGTTAATATTTGGCATGTGTGTTGCTGTGCGTCCCTGAGTGTATATACGTTGTGCATCCACCTATAGGCACATACTACTAATGCGCCCTTTAAATAAATAAAAAAATAATAATAAATACATTTCTGCATCAGGAAATGACCAGGTTTTAGCTGGTCAATGGCACAATCGTTTCAGTTGCCTCAAAATAGCAACGTCAGCATACAGATGGGTGCAAGTGCATCTGCCCTTTAAAACAACGTGGCCCTGGACGTGAAAATGATAACTGCGCTGGGCTGAAACCAGCAAAAAATACGTGCATCGCGCCTGACATCGCATTGTGCGGGGTGCACGATAGAGGGCCCTTCATCTTCAGATCCAAACACGAATCTTAAATTTGAACGTTAACATCGAAATCCTAAATGTTAATATGATATAATCACAAACATTTTGCTCGATAAACGTCTGAAGCGTTGAGTCTCTGTAGTACCAGCACAAAACAGTTCTGCTAAAAATGTATTACACCGTTTATGGATGCTAAAAGACTTTCTCTGATCCCAGTTTAATTTGTCAAGAGAATTACGCGTAAACGATCGGTCGGCTGGCTTTGGCAAAACACTGTGTAATTAGTCTCCCAGACCTGCAAACAATGAGACAATTAATGTGATTGTAAAGGCCAAAAGCATCACGGCGCCGAACAGAAGGGAAACGGCCTGAACGTTCACATGTGGTTTGTGCTGGGAGAAAATCTGGATCCAATTCTCAAAACAATATGTAGCACAATTTTCCTTCACAGGCCCTCAAGCCACAATAAAATCAATGGGATAAATAAACCCGTGGCATCGTCGGGAGGAATCTCACGATCTGCGGAGACCCAACAGAACGAGTTTGCGAATCTGAATCGAGTCTGCGATTAAAGCGACCGCCCTCCCAAAAATGATCGTTCTGTCATTTCCCTCCTGTCATTCCAAACTCGTAAGTTTTCGGTTCATCGTTGAAACACGAGTGGAGTTCGTCACTCCGAGTCCATTCCACCAAAACTTCGATGCTGTATAAAGTTCATAAAGACACTGTAAACGTAATCCATATAAATCCAAGTCTTCTGAAAAGACGTGATTGCTTTTCGAATGAGACTTTAAATCACATAAATATTGATCAGCACACACTGATAGAGCTCATCAAAAATGGTAAACAGAAGCATAAATGTGCTGCTTGATACACAAGAACAAACCTCATTCTCACACTCAAGTTTCCTCTGACCGTATCCGATGAGCTTGACGGTAGGAAAATTTTCAGCATTTTAGTGTATTTGCAGCTGACAAGGAAAATTCTCAGAACTTTGGCTAATGTTCTGGAAAGGTTCTTTCACAGCTATGAACAAATTCAGTGTTTTACATACTTTTGTTAGATCTGTTAATGTATTTCACATTCTCTCGGCTCTGCTCTGGATAAAACAGCACATTTGTTTCCTGATATTCCAGCTGTTCTTACAGAAACACTTTTACCTTTCAGATGCTGACAGTATGGACATCACTTATGTTGAATTTTATGAACATCTGATGACAATTTTCAGGAAAATTTCCCAAAGTACAGTTAGATGACACACACACAGATAGTGAAAGTTGTTTTAAAGTCAAACGGATTGTAATGGCGCTGAGGTCTATCTGAGCGGAACAGATAATGTGTTCAACAAAAAGCTGTCTGAATATTTAATGTCGGCGAGCAGAAACACGATCGCTCACTTACACGTGTAAGATTCACCATCAGTGTATTCACGACACACACACACACACACACACACACACACACACACACACTCTATTCTTCTCTGTATTTAAATGAAAGGAGAAACAGCTTTGTTCTAAACCCTCGTGAGCTGCCTGACAATGTTTTACTCCCGGTGTGAAGACTGTCCCAAGAGACCTGAAGACAAAATGCTTAGTTAAACACTACTGATTATCGTGGGTTAAATAATAGTTTGGCAAACTTAACCAAACTTGACAGCTTCACCAACACAGATCATTTGTGAGGTTCAGTTCAATCCAGAGAGTAAACAAGGGTTTGAACTGAGTCAGTGTGTTTGGAGTATTGAAATACCACTGGAAGATTTTCTCAACACACACACACACACACACACACACAAACACAGCCCTAGTTGTGCAGGATCAGGAATCTTTTCTCTCTCTATCGGGGTTGTTCTATAAAAAGAAGTGCAGCGTTTCGCTCCCTCTGGTGCCCATTACAGACGCGAACTGCCATTAATCACACACACTAAAGCATTTCACACACACACACACACACACACACACACACACACACTACATACACCAGATCTGACATGTCATTTATACTGTCTTACAGTACTGTGTTCTCATATGTGTATAGAGATAAATGAGAGCTATAGAGCAGTGAGAAAATCCCATGCAATCGTGTTTACGCTCACACGTCTAAACCTGCACTACTTTCACTGTATCAGTGACGGCCACGACATCATCATTAGTCAGAACTGTACTCGTTAATACAGCGAAACCTGCCAACCGGTCACGAGTTAAAACACTCATCAAATGAAACAAATGAAATACCACAGCGCTCGACTGCAGCATTCGTAAAGCCAAAGCTGCGTATTTGTTAAAAATAAACGTATCATTAAGATGTTTTTTAACTTGTCCATAATCCAGAATAACGCTTCCTCCAGTGAAAAAAGTCCATCTTCTGTTGTCTCTCACATCAAAATCCAATCACATATTTGTTTAGAGCTGTTTCGGCTTGTAAGCGACGCTTGATCTGGGCAGATTTTTCTCCTGATTCAGACCAGACCACTTTTTCACTGCTGGAAGCGTTATTATGGATTATGGACTCGTATTTAAGTTGAAACCATCTTGATGGGCTTGTTTCAGCTTTTGTCTTCTCAAGATGTTAAAGGAGTAGTTCACTTCCAGAACAAAAACGTACAGATAATGTACTCACCCCGTTGTCGTCCAAGATGTTCATGTTTCTCTCTCTTCGGTCGTAAAGAAATTATGGTTTTTGAGGAAAACATTTCAGGAATTATCTACGTATTGTGGGCTCCTATGGTTTGAACTTCCAAAATGTAGTTTAAATGCAGCTTCAAACGGCTCTAAACGATCCCAGCCGAGGCAGAAGGGTCTTATCTAGTGAAACGATTGGTCATTTTAAATAAAAATATATATACTCTTTAACCTCAAATGCTCGAATGGTCGAGCTCTGCATGTACTCTGTGTATTCTGGTTTAAGGCAGTTAGGCTATGTCGAAAAACTCCCATCTCATTTTCTCAGACCCAGTGTTTACAAAGTGAACATGCAAGTAGGGTCAAACACCCTATACAAAAAAAAAAAGGGAAAACAGCAACGTAGGACAATTTGACACTGGAGGAGAAAATGAGAGTTTTTTGACAAACCCTGTCTTTAACGGGAATGCACAGAGTACGCACGCGCATCGCAGAGCTAGACAAGACGAGCGTTTGAGGTTAAAAAGTATATAAATTGGTATTTTTTCAAGAAAATGGCCAATCGTTTCGCTAGATAAGACCCTTCTTCCTCAGCTGGGATCATTTAGAGCCCTTTTGAAGCTGCACTGAAACTGCATTTTGGAAGTTAAAACTCACGGCCACTATAGAAGTTCACATATAGTACATTAACTGTCAATTTTTTGTTCTGGAAGTGAACTACTCCTTTAACTGATGGACTGGAGTGGTGGGCATTACTTGGGGATTATTGTGATTTTTTTTTT